>JAGDQP010005861.1:39401-75589 GCA_022664845.1 Lepisma saccharinum | reverse complement strand
CTTGTCAACTGAAGTTGTTAGTTTGATATTGGCTCCAACTAACTGTGAGAGTTAGTCAAGAAGATGAACAAAACGATGTTTCAAGTTCAGAATGTTCGACATCCGAAGACACTGATGCATCTATAAATGTATCGCCTGACGATGAAAAAGATTTATTTTCTAATTAAATTTTTAATACAATAAATTGATTTAAGGTTATAATTAATAAAAACTCATTTTTCAAAAATTAATTTTATCGTAATTCCGTTATTATATAACAAAGCATTTGCTCAATTACTCGTGCTCAATGCTCATTATTACTCAATTTACATCCAATCGCGAATAATATATAAAAACAACGTAATATCTCATTTTAAAAAAATCATTTAAGTATACGCTAAAATGTTAAAATGTTATGTTAAATTTTGCAACACTGACTTTAGATTCGTAATCAGCGACCCCAAAAAACATGAAAAAATGCATCTTGATTATGACATGATATACAGGCTGTTTCACGAATAGAGGTTGTCAATAGGGGATGACGGGGGTTACATTTTGCAACACTGACTTCAGATTCGTAATAAGCGATCCGAAAAAAAAAACAACAGAGTACAAATTTTGAAATCATTTACTTGAGATTTTGATTTTTGGCCAGCTTTTCTGGAATCGCCGCACTGTGCCTCTCGATGATAATGTGACGGTGCGTCATCTCGTTGAAAGAAACAATCATCATTTGGGTACAGTTGATGAAGAGCTGGCACAATTTTTTCGTGTAACATGTTAAGGTGCTCTACACCAGTCAGTGTTTTTTTTTTTTTTTTTTTTTAAAGAATGGCTCGAGAAGTCATCTGACAGACATACCACACCACACTGATAACCCAGGAAGATTAACACCTCGTTCTTCCATATCATGGGGATTACCTCTTGCCCAGTACATACAATTGTTTATACAGTACGTACAATTGATGGTTCCATTCAATGTAAAAATCTCGTCAGACCAAAGAATAATATTAGTCAACTGTTCATTAATCCATTTACGAAATTGGAGGCACCTATATCCGGACCGTCCTCATTGATTGCGTGAAGCAACCTGGAAATGTAGGGTTTCCACTGCTTGCTTTAAAATGCGGTGGACACTTGATTTGTTTACATTTGATAATTCACGCAAAGCTGGTCGTAATATGGAGTTCTGAGGGGATCTTGTGAAAATTTGTAACAATGCTTGCACCCCTTTTTCGTGCGCTACTGATTTGTTCCTGCCACACCGGACCGCTACTGATTTGTTCTTCAGACCACACATAGTTCCCTCCCACTCAAACATGTCGTGTACCTTCGTAATTGTTACACGTGACGGTGACGCAGTATTAAATTCTCCCCGGCATCATCTCTGGACTTATTTCATGTTCTCACATTTCCAGAAACACTTTAAAATCCACTTTCGTTGCTCAAAGGAAAGGTTCCCTACCTTCTTGTTAATTACTTGTCGCTACTGGCAACTGAACTGAAAATAAAATAAAAACAAAACAAATGAATTTGAAAGAAAACTAGAACAACTGAATGGCTACACACACTGTAGTCATTAGAGCGCAAAATAATAACAATTTGATCAGGTTATCTTCAGTACCTTCTCTGTTATTAACATTCAAACAGTGTAAATCCCTTTATGGGATACTATATTTCCGGACAGTCTACACAAAATTTTCTGGAGACAAATATAGAAGAAAAGTATATTAAGAAAGTGGCATCAATTGGACAGACAATCATCCAAGCCGATAGTCCTCGAATGATAAGATAATTGCTCCTCTCGAGCTGGATTTGTCTGTGCAAATGAATCATCATTTTCGTTCCAGATTCTTAATTGACCCGCTGTATTATCTTGCATTTTATATATCACACGTCCTGAAGTTCAGCGCTCTTAGTGCGGTGCATCAACAGAGCAACAGTATGAGTGGGTTGATTTTCTCTTCTTTTCCTCCACTCATCCTGAGTTTGTTCTCGTGACCTGCGAGTTGTAGCAATTGAGTATATTAATAAATACATGCTGCGAGATGAAGGAGGGAGGGTGAAAGTGAAGGACTATGTCAGAACGCCCACTGGTCAGATCGCCCACTTTCTGAAAGTGGTCAGAACGCCCACAAAAACGGTCAGATCGCCCACCAAAATAGGAAAACATACAAATTCAGAAATGGCCAGAGCGCCCACTGGTCAGAACGCCCACTCGTAAAAATGGCAACAACGTTCACCAAAATGGTGAGAACGCCCAAATGCACAATCGGTCAGAACGCCCACTGGTCAGATCGCCCACTTCTGAAAATGTTCAGAACGCCCACAGAAACGGTCAGAACGCCCACTTTAAAAGGGTCAGAACGCCCACCAAAATGATCAGGATCCCCACAGGTTAGAAAATACAAACCCTAGCAAGGTACACGGTTAATACTTGAATTTTTTGCAGTTTAATACTTATATTAAATCGATACTGAACAAACATAATGAAAAAAAAAAAACTCGGGAAAACGTTCACAAAGTCTACCAGTCAGAACGTCCACTCTTAAACAAGTGAGTCGGAGTCGGGTCGGGAGCTGTGCACATAAGCTACAGCAGAGAGTATAAAATTTATATGATGTTTCGTTTGTGTGTTTCCTTTCCTAAGTATAATTATCTGCTATGTGTTATTATGTTGTTATATTATTAAGTGTAATATATCGCCTTAGAAAAACGCATCAGAAGCGAAATCCATATCATAGTAGAAAAGGGAAATTGAAAACACATCACATTAAAGCAATATGAACTAAATAAAATATTCGTTGAAATATAATTTAAAATTCAAGCTGTTTTCAATGTGCAAATGAAAACATGATAAATGTAGTTAATTTCATTCTATTAGCTTTTAAGTACAATTTTTATTTAATTACCTTGGAAAGGCACATATGAAGCGTAATTTAAGGAACAATTACCATATTCAGCCGTTTTCTGTCCACTGCTGGATAAAGGCATCCCCCTTTTCTTTCCACTTATCTCGCTCAGCTGCAATCCTCATCAATGTAGCTCCTGAAAAACTTTTAATTTTATCTAGCCATCTTGCATTTGGACGTCGTCTCGGTCGTTTTTTCCCATCTGGTAATCCAATATAATACATTAGTCATTCATAGTTGTTCCTATCATGCATCTCATCATAATTCTTTCTGTGAATCTTTATCTTTGAGTCGTTTGCGCATTCAATGTCCAAGTTTCACAGCCGTATATCATCACAGGTAAGAGACATTGTTGATAAACTTTACTCTTGAGACACATTGGTAGTTTTCTTTTGAAAATAAAATGTGTTCTTCCAAACGAGCTCCACGACATTTGCATTTTCTATTTATTTCATCCATCAACTTAGCATTCGTTGATTTGAGCTGCTCTGAGTAAACATACTCATTAACTATGCCTATTGTCTCTTCAATATTTCCTTCTTTGCAGCATGTTGATTGTACATTACTTTTATTTTACTTAAATTCATTTTAAGACTTATTTTCGAGTTTCGGTGGGCGTTCTGACCGGTAGGAACTCTGACCATTTCTGAATTTGCGTGTTTTGTCGTTCTGGTGGGCGATCTGACCGTCTCTGTGGGCGTTCTGGCCATTTTCAGAAGTGGGCGATCTGACCGTTTTCAGAACTGGGCGATCTGACCAGTGGGCGTCTGACGTAGACCCAACGTTGTTGCCATTTTTACGAGTGGGCGTTCTGACCGGTGGGCGCTCTGACCATTTCTGGATTTGCGTGTTTAGCCGTTTCTGTGGGCAATCTGACCGTTTCTGTGGGCGTTCTGACCATTTTCAGAAGTGGGCGATCTGACCAGTGGGCGTTCTGACATAGACCCAAAGAGATTACTTTTCCGTAAGACTGCTGTATTTCCTTCAGTCAAGGGTGTGCTGGAGGGGCTTGTGCGAGCCCTTTGTTAAATATTCATATTTGTTCCGAGCACCTTGTAAAACTGCTCGCGAAGGAAAATAAATACAACAAATTTGCTTTTCTAATTTAAGCATGGCCTGTAACCATCATTTTCTTCTTAACATAGTTCGCATTGTAGAGTATCAGGACGATGCGCCACTGTTCGCTATATAGTAATATTAACACGAAGTTTACATTGCTGTATTTGTTCATATGTTCGACCATGGGCATGTTTGTATTTCCTGATTTTATTTTTCTGTGCGTTTAATGACTTGTGAAGGAACTTGCGAGCCCCTTCTTTACTTTAATTATTTAGAACACACCCCCTGCCTTCAGTTGGTGTTCTACTACGAATTGAAACTGCAGCGTAACGTCACATAATGAACTAAAGTTTGTTGTCAACTAATGTTGCTATATCGAGACTTGAAATATGGATCCCAATATACTAATTGGGTGATGGTGTGACGTCAGTAATAATTGATTGCCTTGCGGTTACTAAACAGAAAGGACAGTTTCGAGATCAAACAGGGAAGATGTAGTGTGGGGGCCCTGGACAAGCTAAAGACGGCAAAGTTGTGGTCTTGTTAACGAAATAGAAATTTAAAAGCAACAATAGCTTGCCAGAGCATCAACCCCCTGTGACGTCACAGGTAGTTTCGGTGCGAGGAGGAAAAGCACGTTCTGTGTAACTTAAAAATCACAATATGAGGAAAATAGGTCGCTGCAAAGTTACGATGATGGAAAATACTGTACTGTCTCTTTTCAAAAGTCTATTAAAGGTATGTATAATTAGTTGACTTAGATGCAATTGATTATTTTTTTTAAATCAGTTACAATGAAACCACAGGCACTGATGAATCAATTCAAACCGTGATACCGAGACTGTTGTTAAAAAAAAAGTGAATGCTTCAATAAAAATCATCGTTTTTTAAATGTTTTTTTAAAAATGTATTTTCCTCAAACGCAAGTATTTAATGCTTTACGATTCAGATAATCAATGTAATTAGCAGGATTGGAGTTAAAGTCATCACACGTTCATCCCAATCTACAATTGCTTTCTTTTCCTTCGGCCTTATTACTCGTATTTATGCATTCACTGCCACATTGCTATGCTTCCTGTATCTTCAGCCTGACAAATCTAATGAATTAACTAAGGACATTTGGACTGTTTTTTTTTTTTTTGTTTTTTTTTGTAATAAAATACATATAACTCTCCAGGAAACTGCAGAAATATTTTGAGTTATAGGAAGAATTTAAGTTTCTACAGGTAATGCAACTTCGAAGACAACTTTACTGTAAGCTGAAAAACTATGAATTCTTACCAAAATATGCCCCCATTCCGTATACAATACGTTAATTTCTAATTACGGTATTATTCAAGGAAGATATCTATTTTTTGACCATAATTACCATCCGCAAAAATCAATTATCTGTAGCTCAAAATACCCGGAAAACGACCTGCCGAGACATGTGTTTGCGTTCACTAGTACCGTACATTAGATTTCACTATAAAAATTCGGGTACATTGCTCCTTCGTACTGCGGGCTCCCAAGCCTCGTCCCATATTGTGAATATAGATAGAGACAGTGCAACAAAAAAATATTTTGTGTTGTTTGCATATTTAAAAAAGAATTGCATAAATTCATAATGAATACATGCAACTAGATATGTTTATTGTTATAAATCTGTTGCAATAGGCTCTGAGAAATATTATTTCAAAGTACAGTAGAACCCTTTAATCCGTCACATTTGGAAGTGAGGGCATGGGCAGAACGCAAGAAAAGTTGGATTATCAGAGGAGCCAAAATCTTTAATATTATATTACAGTAAATTGCAAAGAAATCCATTTGATAATTAAGAAAAAATACCAAAAAAAAATCACCTTGTCAAAAGTCACTGTTTTAACTATAAACAGTAGTAAAGTAAAACACAGAAACGCACTCGTTAAGTGTCACGCTAACTGACTCAACAATATACGTAGTGTTTCAAGGGCAAGTGCAGAAATCAACCATATTTTCTATACCTCCGCCATATTCGTATTATGAGAGGAGTCGGATTACCGCGGTTCTACTGTATATCACAACGTAGCAAAATCCCGCAGTTCCCCCCCCCCCCGCGCTTTTTTAAAAGTATAGTAATAGCTATCGACACGTAACAATATGGGGAGCCATTTGAAAAATTGGATTTTAAAATTGGGTGCCAGTGCTGACAACTGGGCCCTTCGGTACAACTAGATATTTCGATTGTGTCGATTATGTGTACTCAAAGTTTGGTGCGGATACATAAAACTGTATGGAAGTATTAAATATTTGTTTTTAAAGAATGATTGGCAACACTGTCAAATGTGGGACCTGAAGTAACTCTATGACGCGTCCCAATACGTAAGTAGAACGTTTGATCCTGATACGTTCAATGATATGAAAGCAATTAAAAAAATTATTTTCTGAAATTGGTTGGTGATACTGATAACTGCGGCGCCGGAAGTACCTACGTGCACTATCCCAGTACCTAATGCACATATCAAAGGTATAAGTCAATACGGATAGTCCAACGGATAGTTGGATACGGATAGTCAATACGGATAGTTTAATCTAGAACTTTTAAAATCATTTGGCAACCCTGACAAACTACGGCACCTGTGTCTGTATGTCCTGTCCCAATACCTAATGATGTCAGCATGTCAAATTTGATGTAAATCAATGCACAAGTGTAGATTTGTATCAATAAAGGCATTTCTATAAGTTGAATTTTAAAATAGACTGGCAACACTGATAACTGGTGTGCTTGGGGTCGGAACACTCAAAACTTTCTTCTATTGTGTTGAATGACGTTAAAGCTAAGTTTGGGTCAGATACGCTATGGAATAATTTTTTAAAGTGCTTTTTTGTTTTTAGTTTGCATCACTGAGAATTGGGAAACACAGAGTATCTTGTACATACCTTAAAATGTTTGTAATCTTACAATATCTAGTGTTTATATGTTGTATTTCTTCTTAATTACCTATATAAAAGTGATTCTTGCTTAAAGAGACGTTAGCAGTATTACAACTCACGTTTTTTGTTTAAAAAACGGAAGTTTTAAAAAAGAAACGAACGTTTCTTTTACAGACTTTTCTTTAGTTCACATGGTTCGTTGTGTCCTCAAATCTTGCAACATTAATTTAAATCATTTCCCGACGTCATGCAATGAAGAAATTTTCCACGGCGACGTAAGTGGGGCGACAATAGAATATACCATTGTTACTTTCATATATTTCTATATTAAAAAAAATATATATATTTTTTATTTTTAATATTGGATCCTTTATCCTAAAATAAATACTACCCTGTAACGACCTTGGGTTTGCCTGGTTGCAGAACACTTTAGGGTTTGGGTCATAAAACATTAGCTTTAGAAAAAGTATCCGAACACCGAAATAACTCGGAACAATAATAATATAAAAACTTTTTAAAGCCATGCTTCTCTTAAACAATTAGCACTTTAAAAAGTAAAATAATAATAATAATAATAATAATAATAATAATAATAATAATAATAATAATAATAATTTTGTTTATGCATGACTAAAAAGAAGAGCATGGAGCGCGCAAATTGAAGAATTTTTAAAGTGATTGTGTATGAGCGCGTTTTATGTCATGCATAAAAAATATATTTTTCTTTATTTTTTAAGTATGGATTGTTTAAGAAAAGTATGTCTTTAAAAAGTTTATTTTTTATTATTTTTCTATTTACAAGACTAGTTTATTTAATTATTTTTCTATCTTCACTTTTAAGGTGTATTAGTATATCTTCTTTCAGCAGCTCGGAAAATGACGTTGTCTTAAGCATTCATTGAAGAAGCTCTTTAGATACGGTATTCAAATGTGCTTCTTTTATTTTTTGTAGATTTCTGATTTCACGCAGTCCGGTCAGGGAGCTTTTTTGTTATTTGTTTTTCCAAAGTGTTCTTCTAATTCCGAATTGTTTACTTCCATGAACTTTTTCTAATTCCATTTTATCTCACATTGCTCGGTTTAGCTTGGAGGTTTCTTTCTTCCTGTCATTCGGGATTAATTCCTCAAGAATTCAGTTTGCTGATTTTCTTCAAGGTTTTGTATATTCGCCGCCTGGTCATCTTAATGACAATAATATCAGATCTACAATATTTTATAGGCATAAGTCACCAACTGGCTTAATTTCTTGGTAATTAATAAATAAATTTAGAAAAGGGAAAGTGGTTCTTTCAATGAATATTGATTTTTCCACAACCAAATTAAATAGGAGGTTAAAATATAGTTCAGGAAAATTATTTTTACAGTGTCAAATATCAAGGTTTTGTGATCAACTGTGGAAAATTTCATGGAAATATCTTTAAAACTTTCGTTTTTACAGATCTCCGTTTCTCAGTTACACGAAAATTAATAAACAGTATATATATATCCGAGCTGGTCTACCGGTTCGCGTAAGATCACCGAAGTCAAGCAGCTCTGGGTCTGGTCAGTGCTTGGACGAGTGACCGTTGCCCAGATGGTGTTGCCTGTGCGGCGTCCACCCAGCGTCGGGAGGCCAATTGGGGAGCTACCGTACCTGAATAAATAGATAGCGACCACAGTTGAGAGCTTCGGCTCTCCTCTCCCAACACGTCTGGTTCAGCGTGGGAGTAGTAGATCACCTCCTCCCTCCGGGAGAGGCCTCATCCATTGAATATGGCTGTGTATTATATATATATACGAATTTTAAAATTTTACCAAGTTTACTGGTATAGATTTAAAAAATCAGGTTAGATTTTCTGTTACACGCGATGACCAAGTTCGATACAAATGTGAAAATTCAAGCTCGACCTGAAGGCGAGAGAATAGGACTCTCAGGGGAATTAAGATAGGATATAACAGATATCGTATTTTTTCTAAAACTAGTTTCAAAATATATACAAATCGTCCATTATTCATATCGGCCAATATCGATGTCCTTCTTGACTCCATTTCTACCCTCCCTCATTAAAATCCAACACACGAACCTGCGGCTGGATTTTATGCTTCGGGTGGGGAATATGCAGAATAAATGGTGCAGCCATGAGCGGGCCTCTCCGGTGTAAGATAAAAAACATATGGAGGACCACCAGAAATCTGTGCCAGAAACCAGTCAAATTACGCATTTTGCCCCACTTTCGGCCCACCAGAGTTTTCTTATATAGAAGGTATTCAGTGTTGAGCAGTAGGCCATGCGCAGCCTTTATAGTTCTAACATAAGATCCAACCAGCCACCCCAATATCGGATTCTGTCTTTACCTCAGAAATTCTCTTCGTAACAAAAAAGAATACAACATTATTTGCCAGTTTGACGACCTGAGCATACCGAGTGGTTAGAATAACATACTACAAAATCCCGCCGTAGGCTGTTGGAGGTTTTAACCCCGTCGTTGAAAATTTCACAAACCATTAAATATATAATAGCGAAGATATTGCAAAAAGGCCAACTGAATATCAATCAACCACTGTGTATAATATTCAATGAAGGAAATAACGGGCTTATTGGGCTCTCTGAAAAAGGAGGCTACGTGGCGGTGGTCGCCAAAATACCACCATTGCTGCAGAAATGTGATATTCGTCTGCCAGAGAATGGTGGGAAATTGTAGCTATACTACTGTTACCGTCAAAATACCGCTATGGCGTCAGAGAGGAGGTTAGAATTTCTGGCGGTAATAGTAAACTAAGAAATGGCGTACGTCTATGACCTGTCCTAGTGCCTAAATGACAAATTTGGCGCATATACGTCCAACCATGTGGAAAGTATTTGATATATTGAATTGTTAAATTGGTTATCAACACCGACAACTTGGGCACCTACGGCGCCTAGAATACCTGTATGACATGTCCCACTAATTAAATAATAGGTTTGGTGCAGATAATCTCTAATGGTTCCAACAGACTCTGCTAGCCCGTAGAAGAGTTAAAACCATTAGTTTAAGATATCTGGACAGTTATAATTTAAAAAAACCAAACCACGAATATTTGAATCCCTTAATCAATATTAAAACACTTGTATATCCAGCGTACTGAAATATAACATGTGGAAGGTTAATGAAACATACCAATATTTAGGGCAGTTTCTGCATATTTCAATTTTGTAGTTATTGCATACTAATATTGGAAATTTCAAATCGTAACTAACGTGGCTACTAAATTTAGAAAGAGCCCATCAAATTATTATGCCCTAACTTTTTCAGTGACAAATAACCCAATGTCTTTACAACAAATTAAATTTACGCATACACTTATATTTAAATTTAAATAACGTAAGGGAATCATACCAGTTATTGATCAAATGTTCTATCACCATTACATGGCAAATTAAAGGATAGTTTTATCACTTGGGAAACTGGAATTGGAGAATTAACAAACAACCGATTTTTATTTGGATGTTTCCAGAAAGTTACTGTATTTTGACTAGCTTGATACGTTTATCTATTATATCTAATATCTTTCTTTTTTACTGCTTTGGAGCAAGCTCTATCGAGAAATTCTCTTTTCCTCAAAAGCCAACTTTTTGTATTAAGAAGAACTTGAATTTTAATTCTCGGGAGAAAAACGCCAGGGACTTCACGACAAAATACTTCATAGAAAATCCCCGCGAGGGCACTGTAACTGCTGACATCAGCGCCTCGTAGTGGCGAATTCTACTAACTTCTAGAAAGGAACACAAGAAAGTTACAGACATTCATTCGCATCTTTGTTCAATCTTCTTTGGCGTTTTCGGTCAGCATTGCACAAGATAATCGAATATAATCTCTTCTGGCAGAGGCGTATCCAAGGGGCAAGAATAATGTTCAAAGACTAGTTACAACAAACGGAGAATTTTCAAAGAATGGCACACGTAAATATTGGAACAAAGCGATTTTTAGTTTAAAGCATTTCTACAATTGCGTATGATATACACTAAATTTAACAAAGCATAAATTGTGACACAAATTCATTTTACTTAAAAATTAATATTTTAAATGGAATATAAAATTTAAATGTAATTTATAAGGGTTTACAAACGAAATCATACTTTTATAGGTTAACTAATATATCAAGTATTCTAACACCGTTAACTCAAGTAATACAAACACCGTTTCCTCTAGGTAATTCATGTTAGATTATTTGGGATTGAATGGACTGTATTTCTCATATTTTTAGGCTATTTAGCCCATTCTTCGATAGTTCTGATTTAATATTGTCTCACCTTGTTTCCGGGTTCATTCCATCTATTCTCGATGGAATTTAAATGAGAACTCTGAAGTAAGGCATTTTTACAATGTGATGTGTGGTATATACAATCCACTGCGAAACAATTTCTGCACTCTGCCTTGGCTTATTATCTTGTTAGAAATAACACTTAAACTCCCGAAGCCCAATTCCTCAACACATTCTTTTAAAAAAAATCTGGAAAATGCGTTTAAATAGAAACTTACCCAATGTGTATTCTATAAATACAATTTCCACACACCATTAGACACTATAGAACTTCACAACATTGCACATACTCCTCCATGTTTGACTCTGTATACTGTGTTTGCAGGATTCCATTCTGTGATAGTGAAATCAGGTATATCAGGTAATGATCCATGCTGCGATGCATCCGAAAATATGCCAGCAAAAAGTAGAAAAATTACTTAAAAGTTAATAACCAAAAGTTGAGCCACGGTTATTGATGCTAACACACAAAGCAGTACAAAACAAAATGCTAAATATTGCTAAATATCGTATGCTAAATATTTGCTTGGATGTGAACATAAGTATCTAGTATTCTTCTTGTAAATATTTTGAAGAAAAAACGGAAATTTGAGAAGTAATATCGCTAAGAGAAATCCATTTATTTTGTGGTGCCATGTACTATCCAGAAACGCAGCGATTTTTTTAAAATTTTATTTGAATTAACAGAGCATCTTTGCTCAGCCATCATTTTGAAAGCAACAGTAGTAGTGTATTTACATGTTCACTTTTCAGCTTTACTATGTCGACTTCTAATATTGGCAGCACTGTAAGGATGAACAGTCACGAACTGATGTAAAGGGAGGTTAGAATTATAAGAAATACTAGCTTTTTCCTCCAGCAGAATTGTTACACTATACGCCTCATAGTTAGACAACCAACATGACAGTACAAATATGCGCAAAAACATGGAATGCCAGGATATTCCTCCATTGGAGAAAGAAAAAATTGGCTTGTTCAGCATCATGTAGAGAACCACGAGAGAGTTAGACAGAAATCCCATCCTTGTCTTGTTCTAACACACACACACACAGAGGGAGGGGGAGAGAGAGAAAGAAAGGTAAAACATGGATGAATACGGGGAAAGAGCGAATACATGGAAATAAATGAAATTTTAACGCGTATGAATGAACAGTCTGCGTCTCCCCACCCCCTCTCTCTGTGTGTCTTGTGTTTTTCTCCCTTTACGGTATAAATCTCTTTCAGGGGCAATCGCGAACATCATTTACAGAGCTTAATTCTTTGAAAAATATAATTTGAAATCTTGGACGGGGATCGAACCGACAACATTGAGAACGAAGGTCTAATACGCTGTGCACTGAACTACACAAACCATAACAAATGTGTAATTCAGTCAGCAACTAAACTCGTTACTCTAAGCGATTTACTACCCACGAGCAAGTCTGGCACATCGCCATTTGGTCGTCGAAGGGAGGGTCGATGACGGGTTTTGAAAGATTCCGACAAGGAACCGATGTTATTTGAAAAATAATTTAAAATAAAAACTAAGCAAAATAGGAAATTGTGCTTGTCAGGCTTTGAACTCATGGACAAAATTTGCAACATCAAACATTGACTTAACACTAACTACACAGAAATTAGGAGATATAATTCAAAATTGGCAAGTTCTGGATGGTCTCACTAGTAGTGATCACAATGTAATTAAATTTGAAATTGGAACAACGAATATAATAGCGCAGGGCACTGCTCATGATGAGGACTCTATCAAATACAACATAAATAGAATGAACAGGGACGTATTTCAGAGTCATTTAGTATTGCCTGAGATAGAAGATGGCGCTAACTTGGATTTAATAGTCATGAAGATTGAAGACACGGTAAAGCAAGCAATGGGGACTGCTGGTCCACTGCAGGGGAAGGCCAAACCAAACACCACAGCCCCTTTCTGGTGCACCGAGCTGGAAAGACAGAGGAGGATTGTCAGGGCTAAACGTAAAAGTTATCAGTAAACTCTGGACTTGGAGCTTAGAAATAGGAAACTGGAACAATATCGAATAGCTAAACAGGGGTACAAAGAAAAATTAAACATTAAGAAAAAGAAGGAGTCATGGGATAAATTTGTGGATACTAATTTGACTCTAAATCCTTGGGGTTCTCCATACAAAATATTTATGGAGAAAACATCACCAACAACATTGGCAACCTTAAAAAAATCAGATGGCACATATACTACGACGTGGATGGAGTTGGCGGACTTATTGATTAATGAACTAATACCAAAAGATTCGGAAGAGAACGAAACAAAAGAGCAACATAGAACCAGAATGGAAATGGAGAATATACTAGAAGTCGTTGGAAGAAGAGATGATGGAATAGAAGAACTTCCTGTAAAAAATCAAGAAATCGAGTTAGCTATTAAAACTCTAAAAAATAAAAAAGCACCAGGCCCAGATGGCATTAAATCTGAGATCTTTAAAAGGACAAAGGACCTTTGGACGCAGTACCTGGCAAGACTTTTCACTGAATGCTTGAAACAAGGCAGATTTCCAACTAAATGGAAGGAGGCTAACTTAATAATTTTCTTAAAGAGTCAAGAAAAACCAAAATCCAACCTTAGATCATATATACCTATCTGCCTCCTAAACGTAATTGGCAAGATTTTTGAGAAGGTAATAATAAATACACTACAAGCAACAAGAATCGGCTTGGAAGAGGATCAAATTCAATTTGGATTTAGAAGGGGAAAATCAACGCAGGACGCGCTAAATAAATTCTGTTGGGAGTAAGGGAGGCAGAGGCAAAATATGTGATCGCAATTTTTGTAGATATTAAGGGGGCCTTTGACAGCCTGTGGTGACCAGCTCTTTTCGTAAATCTGAATAAGAACGAAATCCCATATTACCTAATTAGGGTGCTCGGGGACTACTGCAGAAATAGATTAGTCAATCTGTGTGTCCCTGGAGATAAGCTGAGCAGAAGACCGAATAAGGGGTGTCCACAGGGGTCAGTTTGCGGTCCTATTTTTTGGGATGTCTGCATTGACCACTGCGTGAAAATGATCAATGAAATGGAGGAGGTTGCATCGATAATAGCCTACGCCGACGACATTGCCATCTTGGCGGAGGCGAACTGTAGATTGGAAATAGAAACCAAGAAAAAAGAATTCTGGGGGCCATTAGTATGTGGTGTGAGAACAACAAATTGACTGTATCAGTGGAAAAGATGCAGTATATAATCTTCAAGGGGAAGTTAGAAAGAAACCCAACAATTAAGTACAATAATCAAAATTTAAAGCGAGCTAAAACCTTTAGGTATTTAGGTGTGATTCTGGATGAAAAGTTAAACTTCATGGAACATATTGAAGCAACAAAAAGTAAAATACTCAAAATTGGTAATAAATTAATAACAATTGCAAATACTAGATTTGGACTACCTCTAAAATATATTAAATTATATCACAATCAGATCATTAATTCAATAGGCACCTATGGAGCAAGCGTATGGGCTCACAGATTGACAGAAAATAAAAAACTCGCAGTAAAGATCGACAGTGCACAGAGATCAGTACTACTAAGAATGTCTGGCGCGTATAGTACGACGCCAGGTGTCGTATTGAATATGATTTTGGGTATAGCACCTCTGCACCTGGAGATCATAAAATCGGCAACTCAATACTGGATAAATAAGAAAAAACTAATTAGGGCAACAGAAACTTTGGGATTTTTTTGCAGATACAAAAGAGAATATAGAAGAAGCTATTATAACTAAATGGCAAAATTTGTGGCAAACCAGTAGTAAATCAAGAAGACTTTTTTGAATAATTAATAATGTTAACAATAGACTAAAATGGGAATGGAATCCGGGCAGGGGTGCGGTGCACTTTTTAAGTGGTCATGGGCCTTATAGAGCAAAATTATTTGAACTTGGAATGACGGAAACTCCGTAATGCGAGTGTGGCGCGATCTCAACACCGGAGCATGTGGTCCTTGAGTGCCCGAGAAGTGGAGAAAATATAGATGGAATGGTAGATCGGCAGATCAATGACCTAAGACAGCAACTGCAAAATTTAACAGTGAAAAACATGATAGAGGATGAGAACTTAACAAATACCTTAGATCAGCTTGCCACCAGGATCTCGCATATAGAAAAGATGAAATTCTTAAACCGGAACTGAAGGTGAACTGAAAAACTGAAAGACTTTATTAAAAAAAGACACTTATAAAGTAAGCAAACTTAAGTAAATGTAAATAGACTTTATGTACCGTGCGTCTGCGTGGTGTCGTGTAATTGTCGTGTTGTGCTCGTGGATGCTCGGTCGGTATGAATGCGTGCGTGAATGAACGAAATAGTCAATGGGGTAGATGAACTTGCGGGAGTATGCGAACTTTGTAGACTTATCATCTAATCTACGGTTATACTCGGACTGTGTCTCTATTCCTTGGACGATAATAAACTTAAATTGAATTGTAAACCGAATAAGTGTGAAATTATAGAAATATTATAGGCCCCCCCAGAGCTGCTGCAAACTAACAGTTTGGACAGCTAAAAACTCTGGATGGATAGGAACCCTCCCTCTGGGAAGATGCTAAGATCTAAATGTGCGCGAGTGAAGTGAAAATAAAGTGAGTGATGTGAAGTGTGGTATGAAGATTCAGTGACTGGAAGAGAGAAGAGGAAGAACCCCTGGAACCAGCCCCGATCCTTGGATCTGGAGGAGGAATCCCGCTGCCCAGGGATCTGAGTCGACTCAACCCGTCGTGTATATATGGATGTGTTGTGTGAATGATCGAATGAATGAAGAATGAATGTCTGTTTTGTTTGTTTTTGTTTTTAGAAGAAAAGAAGAAGGATTAGAAGTAGGAAATTAATGGATGCTTTTGATAAATAGGAAAAGTGGATAAAGGGTTAGCTTAAATTACTCAAAAGAAATGCATATTAATATTTTTTCTATATACAAACACAGTCATATACGATTTTAAAGACGTAGGAAAAAAACAGTGATATACAAAATAGCTATAATAATAATTAAAATAAAATTAAAAACATAGTATGGCTGTATGAGTGAAACCTAAATAAAGATAAAAATTTTGCAATAAAAAGATAGAATAAATTAAAATAATTTTAAATAAATCAAATAAGATGAACATATAATAATAACTAGATAAAGAAGCGAAAAATATAAATTGAAAATTGTATTATAATGTATAACTCAAGTCCTATGCGTATGTATGAAAAAAAAAACAAATAAGAAAAAATAAAGTAAAATTATTCCCCCCAAACCGCGGAAAAGGGGCCCAGGTTTGACCAACGGGAACTGGGCCATTAGAAATATTCCCCAACCCTGCTATCTCTTTCTTTTTTTATGTGCTTTTTTTCCTTTTATAAATGCAAAACGAGCAAAAGGTCCTATCGACTCCGTACCTCGATGCCGTACAGGGGTCGAGGTGGGGAGACGAACTGGGGGATGGCCTGCCCCAATCTTGTGGAGAATCTATTTCCGATTCGTAGTGCCCCTCAGGCATTCGAAACAAGATTGTGCCAAGAAGGCTAAGAGGTGGGGGTGGTAAGGAGGGTCTCTAAATGAAAAAAAAATGTCCAATACGCCCATTTACCGATATCTGGACATATCTATTTTTATGCATCCATTGTATCAAGGTGATAAAATTTGGCGGAAAATTCATAGCGCACATCACTAAGAAACGGTATCATGAGTGCAGGCAAAGTCTGCCTTTAGAAATAGAAAAGGGATGGTTTATCTCCTGTTAGAGTATATTCTAATATTCATTAAGTGAATATATATTGGATTCATCCCGTGTATGCCACTTTGGCTATGTTGCACTAAAGATATTATAACACACTTAAGTCTATTACTATTATTTTCATGCACAATTTCGCATCAAAATTCATCATATGGATAAGTCTGCAGTTTTTAACTGATGCAGTTTTACTTTTTTTAACAACACTCCTATCGTTGTAAAGAAATCGCCTATATCTTTTATAGAAATCCCAAAAAGAATTGAAAACCGGAACCATCTGATCCACTATATAATTCTGGTTTGCCGCCATCCACCTTCCACACAAACCATCTCCTCCCCCTTGAGAGTCTAAATAGAGGGAGAACAGAGCCTTTTCCACTTCCTGTCTCGTAAAAGGTTCTAAGATGAAATTTACATCTTCTTCAGATAATTGTGGTATATTATCCAAATCTAACTATTGCATAAAAATTCTCCGGGTTCCCCGAAAGTCGAAAAATGTCGCAAATATATTTCGTAATACCATTAATTTTATTGACCTTTATAAAGAGTCCCTTGGTCATCTCTGAACTCCTTGAGAAAATCAGCTTCTCCGCGTTTAGAGTCCCGAATCACTGTGGTTAAATTGACTGTCTCAAAAATCCCGCACTTTGTTAAAGTATTTCGTTTTTGTAAACCACCTTTATAGCGGTAAGACATTTATAAACGTAATTTACTTTGCATTTTCCGCATTTTAAGAATCCAATTTAAATTCTGCATGGCACGTTGGTTGTAGGCTTGCAAAACTGCTTGATAAATTTCGATCATTCGTATTTTATCCTCGTAATGCCCCAGTGTATATAGTTTATATTCACGAATAAAGGTATTTTTCTTTCGACGCCACACTTTTTATTCTTCACCACTTTTCCCCTTATAATTATTTGTAGTCTGTTTTAGTGCCGCAGTTAACTGACAAAAGTCTGGTTCTACAACAAAATCAGCATTTAGACGCTACCAATAAGATTTTCGAAAATACAAAGGAACGTTCAATTTCACATTTATTTGGACCATAGTATGGTCGGACATTGCTAATTTATCAGTTTTTACACTTTGTATGGCCTTTACCATCATTCGGTTATTTAAGATATAATCAAGCTTGCTTTTGCAAGAGTTGTTCATGTACGTAAAAAAAGGTAGGTACATTTGGGGAAAATGATCCCACGCGTCCGTTAACTTTAAATGTCCCTTCATTTATTTAAAAGCAGGACTATAGTTCTCTTTCGCCGTTGTCACCTTACGATCGTATACCGCGTTCATGTCTCCTAGCACTATTTGATTTGGATTTGGGTGACAATAAATATTAACTGTCAAATTCTGAAAAGACGTTTCACTTTAGTACCTTTCTCCATATAAGCCGTAAAAGTTGTTAATCCGGCAAACTTTATGGCATACGATCTGCTATCAATCGCTTTATATACATCGGAGACCTCGATGTTCTCTGTCACCAAAAATCCCACACCGACATTTTCTGTAAGGTTATAGTTTTTTAAAAAATAATAGTCCCTTATATTATGTCTATAGGTGAGATCTCTTGGATAGCCATAATGTGAATATTTGCAGACCGCAAAGTTTGAGAAAGTATATTACATTTCCCTTCACTATGTCCCCGACAGAGGTTAAAATTTGCAAGGTTAATATTATAGACAGTATTTGGATTCTTAGCCTTCGTCATTAGTGCAGTAGAACTCAAAATTAGGATAAAAGTAAGCATGAAAAACACTATTCTGCTCCTCTTTCCCTTATCTCCCCCAACACCACCTAATCTGACCACTGAATAGAAAGTCATGTAAAAATAGGCTGAAGGACTGTTTGGGAGAATTAGTGAACATGGGACCGTGGCGAATAGGTACTGAAAGCTAGAATGTATATAAATAAACCCATGACAGCCCGTTTCACCAATGATTAAGAGCTTAAATATCGGTTAACGCTAACCGTCTGTTAAAGCTCGCGTTAACTTTAATCATCCGAATTTCTGTGATTAATTATCTAACAGTACGATAGTGATTTTGTTACTCAGAAGTTTGAGGAGAGAAAACAAGGGAAAGACGGTAAAACATACAATTACGTGATAAAAGAACGAATATATACTTTTGCACACTAGACTTCAATATCTTTTATAATCGAAAAACATATTTTTAATTAAATAACTTACTAGAATGAATGTCATGCATACTACCATTTGCAATTATTCTCATATCAGGGCCTGGTTTGACCTCTGTTTGTTGTTGGCTTCGTAGCGGAATTCGTTAAGGCATGCTGTATTTAAGCACTTTACATTTTAGTTGCGGTCGCGGTGATTCGAAGGCTGGCCAGGAAACTTAGATAGTTTTATCTTATCACTAAACGTAATAGGAACTTGAATGTGATAGTTATTACATAATATTTTGCTCCTTAAATGCTTCTTATACATTAAAATTGAATTAAATCTATTTACGCATTTTGCGAAATTTACGTGATCAACGTTCCAGATTTTCCGGAACAGTCACGGAATTTAACATTTTGTCCCGCCTTTTTACGGTTCAGCCGGAACTCTGATTTATCCCGGATTTCGCTAAACATGTAAATGAAGGAAAGCAGGAAATAATTTTATTAAAAATTGGAATACTATGCGTTAAAATCACCGTTAATTATACTAGATCTAGTACCGAGATGGTAGGCCCTACTTAATCGTTCGTATGGAAATTATATTTTTACTTCTTAAGGTCAATGTAAAGCCAAGATCTCCAACAAAAGATTCCCGGCTTGGGGCAAGATATTTTCTTTTAAAATATATGTTCATATTTATTATTAATTGCTGTTTGAATTTTTCGTAGATTATTTTAAATTAGTGATCATGGGAACGTGGAGAGTAGGTGCTGAATAGCTATGATGTATATTAATAAACCGCTGAGAGTGCCGAGTTTAATGGCTGATTTAACAACTCCTTTGCTATGGACTGTGTAGCTAAGTAGTCCTCGTGCCAGACTCTCATTCTCAAGGTTGCGGGTTCGAATTCACGTTATGATTTCCAATTATTTTCTTCAAGGAATTAAGCATTGTAAATTATATTCGCGATTGCTACTGAAAAAGATGTATCCCGTAAAGGGAGAAGGGCCGCAGAGAGAGAGGGGGCATGGGGAGAGAGACGCAGTCTGTGTATTCATAAGGGCTAAAATTTCATTTATTTCCATGTCTTCTGCCATTTTTCTCTCCCACTTTCTTTGTTTTCTCCTCTGTTTTTCGCTCATTCCCCGCCTTCTTCATGTTTTTTCTCTCTCTCCCTATATATATATATGAGCTCCTGCGTAGTCTAGTCGGTAGCGCGCTCGACTTCAGTGCGAGCGGTCCCGGGTTCGATTCCCGGTGGGGGCTAAAACATTTCGGTGTTGACCCAGCATCGTGAGGACAATTGGGGAGCTGCTGTGAATGAAATACAGTGGCGATCACAGTGAGAGCTACGGCTCTCCTCTCCCAACCCGTCTGGTCAGCGTGGGAGCAGTAGACCAACTCCTCCCTTCGGGGAGAGGCCTCATCCAGTAGTGGATTGAATATGGCTGTGATTTATTATATATATATATATGTGTGTGTGTGTGTGTGGGTGGGTGTATGTGTTTGAACAAGACAAGAATGGGATTTCTGTCTAACTCTCTCGTGGTTCTCTACATGATGCTGAACAAGTCAATTCTTTCTTGCTCCAAATGGAGGAATATTCTGGCATTCCATGTCTTCGAGCATATTTGTACTGTCATGTTTGATATCTAACAATTAGGCGTACAGTGTAACAATTCTTCTGGAGGAAAAAGCTAGTACTTCTTATAACTCTAACCTCCATTTACTTTAGTTCGTGACTGTACAAGGGCACGTTCATAGTCAATACATAATTCATTGCTTTTGCCAGAGATTTAATATTCATGATTATACCACTCTTGGTAAGTGGAGCTATAGGCGCAGTCTTTACGGCTTGCTGTTGTATACTGAAGCTCCAAAAGTCATGGGATACCAAACTAATAACGTGTGGTACCCCGCCCCGCTCAAGCACGGCGGAGTGCAGCAACTCGGCGTGGCAGGGATGCGAGAAGTTGCGCCTGCTGGAGGGATGTGCATTCATACAATTTCGATTGCTATCCACAATTGGGTGCTTGTTGCAGGTGGATGATTCTGGGAACGAATAGCCCGTTCGATGATGTCCCACATGTGATCGATAGGTTTGATCGTTGGAAGTTGACAGAATGTTACTCAAACACGTCGTCTGGCGACATGGCGCTTTGTCATCCTGGAAAATCTCCATGTTGGCAGGGTACACCAAGTTCATAAAGGCTGGAAATGGTCACAAGGAAGCTAAACATAGCGCTGACTGGTCGATGTCCGGTACAACAGGACCCAAACCATGCCAGGCGAACACGTCCTACAAAATAACGGAGCAACCACCAGCATTTGCACAATGCCTTGTTGACAACTTGGGTCTATGGGCTCATGAGGTCTGCGCCACACCTGGACCCTATCATCCGCGGATACCAGTTTGAAAGGTGACTCATCTCACCACGCTACACGTTGTCAGTTCTCTAAGGTCAAATTTACATGTTCCCGAGTCCATGGTAGTCGCTGCCGCCAATGGACAGCGATTAGTAGCGACACACGTGTCGGTCTTCGGCGGCTATACCACATGGAGACCAAAGTGCGCTGCACTGTTCTCTGAGACATACCACTGGCACGTGCTGAATAGATTTGTGCTGTCAGTTATTGTCTGTTTGCCCGGATGAGTGTGCCCAGGCGTCGCCGGTCGCGGTCATTCAGCACCCGTGGGCATCCACTGCGTTGTCCCTGATGGGGCGTAATGTCTCCAATACGGTACTTACAATGCACCCTTGACACTGTGAAGCGAGTAAACTTCAATGTCCGGACGACTTCCGAAATCGCATGCCCATTCGTCTAGCACCAACTATCATCCCGCGCCCAAACGCCGATAATTCCCGTCTGGTTGCCATCACCACGGTACACGATATTTCACTGCTCCACTCAGGACTCAACCTACTTCTCTGAGAGTTTGATCACCAAAGAAGAAGAAGGCCCAAAGTTTCTATAAACTCACTATAGTCCCAGGTTCGGGACACTCATTTTATTAACTTGTATAGCACTTGTATATAATTTTTAGTAAACTGGTTTTGGGAGAAAACACAATTCCGTTACCAATTGTTCTACCTGCAGTAATAATCCAAATAACCCGCAGAAAAGTGAGGAGCACCAAAGAACGTTACGATATTACCATTATTTCACACAGATATATACAGTATATATATATTATCCACATTTCCTATTACCAATATTGCCAAAGACAATTATTATCCACAATGCCCGCAGAACATTCTGCTATCTTGTACTGTCAACATTTCATCAGATTGCGAATAGCATTGGAGTCGAAACGGTAAGACCTTCTCAACCGTCAAGGAGTCATCATCCACCATGATAACACCTTGCCACTTGGTGTTGTTATCACCCGTTAACAATTGATGAACTTTGACTGAGAGGAGACTCGGTCAGTATGGATGGTGATGAGAGAATTGGTGGAATGAAGAAATTGGAAGAACCCTCCCCCCAAAAAAAACGCGTACAGGGTGCTTGTAGTCCACAAAACGCTCATGGCATGAGCAGGAATCGAACCGAGAACCCCAAGCACAAGAGGTGAGTGCTTTACCACTGAGTAACCGCGGCCCCGATATTACGTCGGGTGTAGGCACTAAGCTATTTCTTTTTTAACCCATTTTAATGAAATTTGTTCAGACAAATCATCGCTCAGACTTGAGACGCGGTCAAAGGCAGGACAGTTCTGTGCAGTGATGACCTACAGTTTTGGATAACAACAGTTGTCAGAAAAGTTGACAATCACTTGTCTAGTCATGGTTTACAAAATTTAAATTCGATTTCTAAATAAGAGACGGCAAGGCAGATTTTATGAAATGTTTTCATCCCTATTTCTCAATAACTCCTTATATGTATACAAAACAAGAGCTTACAATCACACAAATATAGTTTATCTGTTTAGACTAAAGTACAGTTGTTGTGTTTGACGTCAAAAGCATAAAACTTGCTGATGTGCACTGCAGATAATCATTCTATTTTATTAATGATAAATTTGCTGCGTACGTATTTATTTTTATATAAGTAGAATTTAACTTTGATAGGAGAAAAAGGATTTGACTTTTTTAAATGATCTCTTTAAGAACTATCATTAAGCAGTGTTGGCAGACAAGAAATGTATTTTTAATGTCTGTGTTTTTGTTATGTTTTCGAAATAATTTTAAATTTAATGTATTTATAAAATTGTGCAAAAGTAAAGAAACTTAGCGAGAGAGAGAATATTTCCATGAAATTTTAAATCATGTTTCTATTAAATATAGGAATGAAATAATTTAATTTCTTTTTAATAAAAAATACCTTGATTATTTATATTCCAGAGAAACAATAACAATGAAATTATATTCATAATTTGCTGCATTGATGGAAGGAGAAACAAGATGATTGTTGAGACTTTCGCACAACTACGAAGCGTCTATATCAGCCAACAATCAGGTACAATTCTATATAAGACTTACTTGCTCATCTCGTCAGAAGACTTACTCCGTACATCGAAAAGTCAAACTGCTACCTTGCTTTTGGATAGTTTGTCTAAGTTAAATCTGATATCACTCAAGACCTGCACAAAATTATTATTAGAGTCAACAGATTGCGATAAAATGCTGACGTGCATTATGTAGTTTATACCCTCTTCCCCTTCTCAACGTTTTGTTTCAGATCAAGTGGAACCAAAAGTATTTGACTGTAATAATCTCATCGGGGTAACTGGGAAATTAAATAAATAAACAAAACGGAAGTAGATGGTATATGCATCTTTGCAGAAGGTACCGTATACGCCAATGTGTCAGAAGAAAAAAGGGTGTACTTCCGTATACCCTTGACTGCAGAGCTGCGCATATCCTCTGTCAGTTTTTCGCCGAACCGCTTCTCATCCAGGAACTTTTCATGAGAAAGGAGGGAGAAACTTGTGTGCGAGTTCCGCCGAGGTGTTTTTACGTCGAGCTCATTTACGGTGCGACTTACGCCAAAAATAATCTTCTAACCGTGCGGCTTAGTCAGAAAACAGAAGTAGCAACGTCATTCTAAAATCAGACGCATATGAAGTTTGACAACATAGCACACGCTTTGACATATACCAAATCAAGAAGTAGAATCTAGAAGTATTTTCAAACATCTGTGACTTAAAGAAGAATCCCAATTCTTTATTAGAATTTGTAACTTACTTTTCGTTACACTTTTTGCAAACTAAGGAGTAGCAACATATTACGTATTTAGTTTTACTTGCCAAAACCAATGATTTGAAAATTACTCTAATTAATTTACTTTCGTGGGGGAAAGGAAGTAATCCGTTTCTTTTGCCTGACACGCCGGTTTAGAACACTGTCTAAATGTTGTCGGTACAAACTTTGATAAACTTTATTTTATATGGGCCAGTTTAGTAACTTTTGACTTCGGCCCGTCACGATTCGACCATTTTCGCCCAGTTAAAATACACAAATATCCATGTCCCTGCCGGGATTCGAACCCGGGACCTTCTAGTCGTTGGCCTAACGCCTTAGACCGCATGGCTACCCGCTCGGCAAATGTTGTCGGTAGGAGCAGAGAAAGGACAGCTATGAAGTCCCGGGGTCGAATTCACGAAGCTGTCTTACGTTCAAAAGTCGCCTTATGTTCTTTATTAATGCAAAGGCGACTACTCTCAATTCACAAAAATGAACGTAAGATCACAGACCGAAAACATTGTGAGGTCACCAGTAAGTTTGTCCTTAAATATTGGTGCGTATTCACGAAGCGCTCTACCCCATGTTTTGATCGTGGTAGTTGTCTTAACCATAAAGTGCATAGTACCACTCGTTAGTGATTATAACGCTCTGTGATTCGGAAGTTTGAAGCAATTAAACATGAAAAATAAAATACACACGCATCATTACTTGATAACTTTGTTAATAACAACTTTGACACAACATACTTCAGTAAGTTTAAACATCAAAAACATATTTCAAAGAACAGAAAGGACTGAAATGAGTAACGTGCATTGTCATAATGTGTAACATACTTAAAAATAACATCGATGTGTAGTATCAGTATTTCTTTATGAAATTCGGTAGAGACTTTAAAGCTTGTTCTAAGATTATTTGTACGCATTTGGGTTCAGTTCTTTACGTAACGTATCTACAGTATAGCAAACTATGGCTAATAAACCTTAAATTTGCCTACCATTTAATGAAATGAAAGATTATGTTCTTCATTCGAGAAACTTCCATTGAAAGCATACAATTTATTAATATGAATTTGCCTTCAGTTAACGTTAAAAGATTTACTACTTTCATCATAAAACGATTATTGATAGTTGTTCTTTAAGATAAAACATTTGCGTTTATCAAGATTCTTTCGTATTCGTATTTTGTAATCTAGCGCGGAAATAGCTAATTATGCCCATCCATTGCGCTTTCGTTTTATTAATTGCTGTTTTATAACTATCGCGGTTTTGCATTCTAACAGTCTTAATAATTGATGTTTTAAGGTCAGTAATTTATTGGTTACTATGGTTTCTGTCCGTCATAGGTGTCAGTCACTCATAACTCTCTTGTCACTGTCGCATTTGATGTTGTTATCACAGTTAATTTTGAATTTTCATGATGTAAAACTATTATATAAAACACTGCAGCATTTTATAACACTATTGAGCAAATTTTCTTGAAAGAAAGGTCGAAAAAAAACTTTTTGAGTATTGTAGAAAAAAGCACAGCAGATTTCAGCAGCTTTCTTCTAGATCACCGCCATCTTGCCAATCAAGATTCTTTCAAACATCAGAATATCAAAATTCTTAAAGATTCTTAAGTTTTGTTTTAGGGAAAAATAATTTCTTCTGTTCTGTTCTTCTTTTTTTATTCTATTTTATAGCGCGAACCGTAAGTGTGTGGCCACATATTGTTTTCATGCGTAACTCGTATTTTCCTTTCAAACATTGTTACACATATTACAAACATAATATATTTAGACTGCAAATTGATTTCTCTTTCTGAATAACTTGTTCATGTTCACCTTATAAAAGTTCACTCTCACAATCTTTTTTCAACCTTTGATTGGCTGAAGGTTAATGTGACATCACGTGTCATCAGCTTTGTAGCGTCGGACAGGAAATTTCCCCAAAAATTGTTGAAGTGAGTCTCACTTAATGCTGTTTCTTGTTGCCGTAAGTTTAATTTATCTGACTTTTGTGAATTTATCACAAATTTTCGTGACTCGTAGAATTTGTCTTAATATTTTCACTTACAAAAGCTTTTTTGAATCCTTTTCCGGTGTGTACTGAACTATTGACCCCCTTGATCTAGTGGTTAACGTAATTGATTTTGCACTGGATAAAACTCAGGTTCGAGTCTTGCTGCCCGTTATACTAACTGACAAGTAACACTATTTCAAATGGACACTCAAACCTAGATGATATATACATTTTAGAAATCAGCATACAAAACTGAGTTCACGTGTCGAATTGTAGGTGCGGAAGAAATGGTCCAGTGGTGTGGAAGAAATGGGAGGGATAATTTTTGGACACAATTGCGTGCGATAGGTCACTATAAATAGCTGGTGGTAGGTTCCATGCTTTGCTGCTTACTATGGTGATATTTAGTCAAATGACGTTGATAGCTGTGCGTCGTTATACTCATAGTCACCAGATGGCGACACTGTTATATGTTTAAAAGGGATTGGAATCCGTAGAATTGAACATGAATACTATGTATAAATTTATTCAGTGAACATACAGTCTGACAGCCATCATGATTATGATACACAACGTGAAATTACACCAATAGTTATTTATTCCGATGAGTGACCATGCTGGCACTATAGTTTATTTACAATTATTGGAACAACGTTTCAAGAGTGTTGAAGACGATGTAGAGAAACTTGTGTGATTGCGTCATTTTTCACGTCGTCAATGTAAATCCTAAAAAAAAGTGACAATATTATGAAACGCCTATCTTTGGTATATAACTAGCTGAAAGATTTACGGTTTCTATCGGTATGTTTGGAAGATTGCAGTTCTCGATGTTGATCCTGGACGGTTTGATAATAATACTGATTACTGCATAAACCAAGTTAGAGATACTTGGAAACTTTCCATTGACCAAGAAGATGTATGTAGTAATATGTAGTCTGTTGTGTCAAATGTCTCTGTTTCAAACATTACCTCATTGCGTATTATTATCATGGTGATTTGTCAGACTACATGCCCGCTGAATAAATTTACACACAGCTTTCGTGTATCATTCAACTGACTCTGCCCACTTTTACACTTATACAATGTCTGATGTGTTTCAGTGAAAGAGAGAACCAGTTTTGAAGGACATGGCAAGTGCTATATAACTGTTAGGGACACACACAGTATTTTTCTATTGTGTGGAAAATGTTTATGCCAATTTTGCTCCAGATAGATCAAACAAATAAAAAAAAATTGAAAAGCTGAGTTAAAAAGGGGGTTGGTAACACTGACTCGCTCCACCAATCAAGAAGATTTGGCGGCTGTGAGCTAGTTAGCCAGTCTTACTAACAACACTCCAGTCACCTCTCTACACCTTCTGTTTCCTGAAATGTATGTTTTGGATCGAGAGAAAGGGGCGGGTGGACGCACTAAGCAGGAGTACTAGGTTCCTTTTTGTTAGCTTTACTATAAATGGATCTAACAAGTGTAGATCCTTAGTTTCGATAGATCTTATATAGATTTTGGTATAGGAAAAGTTACCAACATCTTCTCCGAAACGTACGTGTCGAGAGTTTCCTAAATGGAAACTTTTGAAATGTTTACAAGATGTGATGAAACGCCTACACCTGGCAACACTATTCGTTGCTTATCATTGGATGATAATCTCCAGAAGAAAGCGAAGCAAATTTTATTGGCACAGTGATTGGTTCACTTTTTTTTCTTTTGCTTTATGACTATTGCTTGAACAACTGTAACAGAGAGATAAAGGCTTCATTCATTTTACAAGTGTATTATTATTACACGCTTTTAATTAACTTACTCTGTAATCATGTTTCATTTCTTGTACAAATCTTGTAATTGATTTTTAACTCACTTTTCATCATCCGATTTCTTTAAAATTTTGTCAACTTGCTTGCTTCCGATGATAATACAATATTCAATCATTAGATATACGACAGAATAATCCAGTTAACTGTAATTAATTAAAAAATAATTATTTAAAATGGACTTCTTTATCGTAAAATAAATACTAGCCTGGAACGATGTTGGGTTGCAGAACACTTTAGAATTTGGGTGTGTGAAGCTCTTAATATAAAAATAATAAAAAAACACGCTTTTTTAAGCAAAGAAAAATTGACTAAAAATTTAAAAAAATAATAAATTAATGAATCGGAAAATAAAAGCTTGGATCCTCTTGCTTACCTTATCATAAAATCATAATGTCTAAGAGCACCCACGCTTTTATTTTCCGATTCATAAATGTATTAATTTTTACTTTTTAGTCCATTTCTTTTTGCTTAAAAAGCGTGTTTTTTTTAAATACTTTTTTTATTAATTTTGTAACTATATCTTTCTATAACTTATGAGAGATAGATTCGTGTATTTTCATTTAAGCTATCACTAAAATAGATGATTAGCTAAAAAGATGTTGCTACTTATATAATGGACAAGACAATATTTATATAAACTTTGGTTTAGAGAATTTAAAGTACTACAAATGCAAAAGGATCAAAGAAAGGGAGCGATCGAACTGAAGGTGTATCTAAACAGTAGCCCACCTTCTTGCAAGAACCTAGCGGCTACATCTATTAGAAAGCGAGATTTGCCTGAACAGATGTGCAGCTAGTACTTTTGCTATATTTTACGAAATAATCAATAAAATATGATAATGGAGACTTCCGAAGAAACTTCTTTCGTGTACCGCAACTTAGGACGCATGACATTAAACTAACGGTAATGGTTTCACATGCGACTACAGACAAACAACAGCATTATATCGAACTACCAATGATGATTTCAACTGAGTTAATATGAAAAGCCCCAAAGCTGGCTTAACGTACTGCCATAGTGGGAGAGCCTTACCACGTACACTATGTTTAAATAATTTCGTAATGTCATTAAAATATTGAATATGCAAGTATAATGAGAATAACTGTCAAGTGTCATGTCTCAAATTACGGGTATAAATACTAACCCGAAGTTTATGCTGATGCAAGTACTTCTATTATTTGACTGTTTCATGGAATTGCACTGGTTGTTAGTTGATAAATATAACATTAATCTATTATTTACAATTTACATACGACAGTTCATATTGTGCTAAAGGCAGTGGTATCAGTACTCTACGTGTCGCTTTGACGTAATATTGGTTTTGAGAAACTATCTAGTACTGAGTACTTTCGCCCAACCTAATATTGGGAAGATAACCTAAGGATATTACGAGATTTTGATCTCCTATTTCCTCTTATCTATACGCTATACCTCACATAAATATGACGAAACTAATATCCATTACATGTTCAATCTATGCAGGTCTCGGTTTCATCTTTCCGCATCACAGCTAGGCAAACAATGTATTAAACATTTTTAATTATTTAATTATATTTCAATTTCAGAATCTAATATTTTTAAATAAATATGATATTAATATCTCTTCTTGGCTTACAATAGTATTTATTTCTATTCTTAATTGTTTAATACACAGCAGCTACAATGTCCAGACAAGTTTTGGCAAGTAATATTATTCATATGTATACTAATTGTTTGTTTTCAGACCAGCAAGCTTTCTTTTTTGAGAGGCCCCGAAAATGCTGTGAGCGTAAGTTAGTTCTTTTTGTCGGGATCTTTCTTTATTAACGATTTGGCTATATTGTATAATTTTTCATAGTTACGTTTCTGGTTTGTTTTCTAACCGGTTATTTTGTATGCAACCAATCATTAGTCTTTTGTTTTTCTCTAGTAACTAATCAATAGTTTTTTCTTGACAACCATTATACATCTCATGTAGGTTTCCGAGTATACAGATGCATTGAAATGCATCTCCGGTTTAGAATATTCTATCATCGCATGGCTCATGGATAATCGAACGTTCGTTCATAATTCAAGAATATGAGAAGAGATATCCATTCGAAGAGATGAATGTTTGTTATATCTGACTTATGATAACTCTATATTAGGCCTTGTTGATCAACATGTTTGTGCGCGCGAGGATTATCTAAAGACCGTAACAATTTATAAACGTACCCGGTATAAGTGGGGTGAAAATTGAAGATTGTCACGGTCTTTAGATAATCCTCACGCACACAAACATGTTGATCAACAAGACCTAATGTAGACTTACTATTAATCGTAATTTTAACTTTGTTGTTTGAAGAGTTAGTGTGGAGATGGTTACTGCCATTTACATCGAAATAAAAGTATTTTATTCTACAAGTATATCATTCCAGTGTCTTCATATGCTAATCGATGTTTGTAGTTTTTGTCATTTGAGAATGTATCAACTTTTAAATATATTTATTCAACATCTTTAACCTTGTTTATTATTAAATACACCAAAAACTAAAATTATTTTTCAAACAAATAGATATGAAATAAGTGACAAAAACAGGTACAGTTGTGTTCACAATGATTCACAATGTTGTAATTTGCAGGAATCATTATACAGACTAATGCAAGGTATTGATTACAATTTTTAGTAAAGATTTAGGTTACGACTGACAAAAGCAACAAAATGTTTCTCAAGGAATAAAGCAGAATTACTACAAAACACTTAGCATGAAATAATGTTATAAAACCATCAATTCACATCAAAATAGCTATGTTATAGTTTCCGTAAAAATGTATTCATAGCTACCGTATAGTGCATTTACATTTTTCAGTGATTCGTTTAACCTTTCTGTTGCAAGTGTACAAACTGTTTGCTGGGTTGTCAAGTATGTCAGTGCACGTTACATTGTTGACCTGACAACATAGCATTCACATGAGATTTACACGCACACATAAGCCTAGCGCATGTTTATTTTACGACATTGATTGCTGTAGTATATATCTTTGTTTATATATATGACAAAATTTAATGAGAAAAATTAATCGCAATTACTTTGACCCTTAAATTGACCAGAAAAGCAAAGCAAAGATTATTTTCTCAAGCATGTGTACATAAGTCACTTAAATTTACTTCTGAAGATCAGCAGGAAGTCTATTATTGATGGTATAATTTGATACAGAACATTTGGGTTCTAAATAAGAAAAGCTTACACTTTTAAGTTACGTTTGTTTCGTCTCATCTCTATAAGAAATGCAGTTATCGTAATGGTATACCCTAATATCAAGACGTAGAAACCTCCTTGCAAATGTTTGAGAGATATTACAGTGTTTCTGTCACATGGAACATGACATACATTTTTTATTTTCGTCTGCGAGATTTTGTCTGAATACCACTTTGACATTAAGCCTGCTTCGCGCATCCTCCGGATAAGGATGTCAAAGTACGGCACAAAAATGGACCCTTTCGGAACGCCTATACCACTTAGCTGCATACCTAAGTTCTCCTTCATAATATGAAACGGTGTAGAACAATCTAAGCAAGAATGTGCCGTATAACCCGCGTATTGAATCAACAGTCTTGGACCAATGATACCTATTTGCTCACCATTTATTAAACACCTGACTAAATCTTCATAATTACCATTTACTTCAAATCTGGTGGACATTGCTCTTAAGACAGGGTTATTATAATCATTGAGGAGACTCTGATAGAATTGAATACCTTTCAGTGGTATTGTGGACTCCGAAAGTTCTTCGAGAGTGTCCATGTCAGGGTAATATTTTGGTACTGTTAAAATGCTTACAATCCCACCCTGATATACGGAAGTAATGACTAGACTAAAATATACCCAAACAAAGAAAAGAATTCTTAATTTTGCCTTGACTGGCTGCTTAACAGATAGTTGAAGTACAACGGCAAATACACTGAGCGATATCTTGCATACATCTGCGTAACATTCTTTATTGAACATATCTGTTCCGAAAACTTTAAACATGAAGACAACTACAACGAAAGCAATAGCAGTGCAGTAGTACATTTCTGGACTATAAAGGTTCAATAAAGATATACAAGGGTGTACTTGTTCCCCTTTGGGTACCATTATAGCTTGAGGTTGGATTTCAAGATATTCTGCGTAGTCTATGACATCAAATCTCTGTGCGAGGAAGCCTAACGTTGTGTAGGCCATGTCAACGTCTTGCCTAACGAGGTCGCCCATTAGATCTGACCACGTACCATTAAGAAGCCTGCCCCCAAATTTCCACCAATCGTGCACAAAAACTTTTTCAATCGTGCAATTCATATGTTGACTCAAAATGTCGAAAACATTTACCAGATAGCCGTCAGAGATTTCTTGTCCATTTTCATCCTTACAGAAGGAAAAGTATGGGGGGAACTTCATACAAACAGCCGTGGCTCGCAATGTGTATCCGTTGAGATTCATATTTGTCAGTGAATTCCTTTTGCTAAATACATGTATTTCGTCAGTTACGCTCTCCAATGCGACATCTCTAACGTAAGTAATATTCATGAAAGGATTGTGTGACGTTAGTGATAAATAATTAATTAATGTTGCATTTTCAGTGTTACTTGCATCTTCACAAAACTTTACTTGTATTATAGTAACTTTGAGAACATCAACAGACCAGAATGCTCGTAGAACATCAGAGGGGTCTTCTTTACTGTCCAGTCTCTCACAAAGGATAACAAGAAAATTTGCTTTCTTATTCCAGTAAAAAATATTTTCCTGCTTATGAACAAGGATATCTTCCACTGATTGTCCTTCGCTTAGAAGAATTAGAATAAAATCGCTCTCTGTAGGCATTTGTTGTCTCCGTGGTAAATAATCATTGTTTGGAATGTTTTCTGTATCTATTAGTAGGAAAGAATATTTACTATTACTCAAAATATATTGAATTAGTGTTTCGTACACTTTAGCCATTCCTGAAGAAATTATTACAAATGTATGAGATGAGGTCTCACTGAACAGATATTTTGGTAGTTGCGACTGGACCTCACAATACTGACACTTCGGTAATAAGTCATTTTCTATCGCAATACCCAACTTAGAGACAATGTTTATTGTTAGAAGAAGGAGCGTTTTAGTGATAATTGTTCTCATTTTTAATTTTGAAATACCACTTAGAAGTTACAGGAAGCGAATACCTTTCCTGATGTTGATATTTGTCTGAAAAGATAAAACAAACCATTGAAAATTTACTCTATAAACTGTAAGTGTATACATAATACCAAATGGATTTAAAATATGGCAAAGAAAAACGTGATTGTTTTCAACATAAACACTTCTAACAGTTTCTAAGAAGATATGAATTACATACTGTTTATCGTCCTTCTTGTGTATAACAAATCGCATACTAGGAATGAAATAAAGGGAAGAAAAGTTGTGAATGGAAGCACATTATTATTATTAGTAGTAGTAGTAGTATTGTTATCAACATGCACGGCAGTGCATGAGCCAAGTTCTTCACGTCAGAAAACGTCCGCACTGCCAGAAGCATGTTATACAGGAACAAGAATTTATGGCAAAATCGACGATTTGGGGGCCCCGTAAGAAAAAAGATGTTAAAGATAGCAATATGAGCTTTTGCCGTTAAGGAGATATGGTAAATATGTGCAGATGTACAAAATTTCATATTCGTATCTCAAACTATGTTCTATTTGTAGACCCCTGAAATTGCAAATTTTAGGCTAACTGACACTCCCTCACTCACTGACTCACTCATCATATTGTTTAGGGTGTTTGGAGTAAGCTAGAAACATGAAATTTGGTATGAAGGTAGAGGATGGTAAGTAGATAAAGGAAAAATTCCGACATTTTGAAAAGGTCGCCATCTTGGATTCAAAATGGCCGAGAAACCTAAAATTTCAAAGAATACACAGCCTAAACGACTAAAGATAGAACAGTGAAATTTGGTATGAAACTACATCATTGATAGCAAATTAAGAAAACTTTTTAAAAATTTTAAAAAGTCGCCATTTTGGATTCAAAATGGCCGCCAACCCTAAACTTTTAAAGAATACACAGCCTAAACGGCTGCCGCTAGAATAATGAAATTTAGTTTGACAGTACAACATTATTAGTAGATTATGAAAATATTACAAAATATCTCTAAAGACGCCATCTTGGATCCAAAATGGCGGGCGTCATAAATCCATTTTCCAACTGCTTGAGCCAGAGATACGAAATTTGGCATAATGATGTATTATCAAGAGTAGTTTAGGAAAACATAACAACGTTTTAAAAAATTCACCATCTTTGATTCAAAATGGCAGCTGAAATACCATTTTTCACATCGTTCGAGATAGAGAAATGAAATTTGGTATGACAGTGTATCATCACGAGTATGTCACGAAAATATAAGAAAACGTTAAAAATGTGTCCATCTTTTACCCAAAATGCCCGCCTAAGCCACACTTTATAACGACTGAAGCTAGAGAAACGAAATTTGGTATGAAGGTGTACCATTACGAGTAGGTTAGAATAAATTTGGCTCGTCTCCCCTACTAGGGTACAGTTCCCAGCTGGAACCTGATTGCGATAAAGGGGTGCGCCCCAGCGAGGCCATCTTGGATTTCTGGGGGCAGCGCCCCAATGAGGCGAAGCGAGTATATACATTACACAAGTGTAAAAAGCTGCGAAATACGAGCAAAAGCACCAGGGGTGCAAACTGTCCAGTCAACTCCTTCAACCTTAAAAAGTGGTGAAATGGAATATGGATGAGCCTAGTTCCTCGCGCCAACTTCCAATACTCCTGCGTGTCCCACCAAGTTTTACTCGTCACAAACGTTAGCACTGCCAGGAGCATGTTATACAGGCAGAATGTGGAAGTTTCCCCATTCGGACGCAGCGCTCTGGAGTATGAGGGAATATCTGCATCATGTGGCGCAGTGCACTGCAGATTCTGGTTGTGATAAAAAGACGCAGTTCCTCCAAACTCCTCAAGTTCGATGCGCGGCCTGCCGTGGGATTCTTGGCGCAGCGACGCGAGCGAATCGAGGGGAGTATCAACACGTACGGCAGTGCATGCAGCCGAGTTCCGCGTGTCACAAAACGTCAGCATGCTATACAGGAACAAGAGGTTATTGCGAAATCAGGGTTCTGTAAGAAAAAAGATGTTAAAAATTGAAATATGAAATTTCGAAGTATGACGGTATATCATCGCTAGTAGATTACAAAATATCTGCGAAGACATAATTTTGAATCCAAAATGGCTGACTTCATAATCCATTTTCCAGAACGTTTGAACTAGAGATACGAAATTTGGCATAAAGGTGTATCAACAAGAGTAGTTTAGGAATAATTTACATTTTTGAAAAAGTTGTTAACTTGGATCAAAATGGCCGCACAAAAACTTTTTCCACACCATTCGAGCTATAGAAACGAAATTTGGTGTGAAGGTGTACCATCACAAGTAGGTAACGGCAATGTAAGAAAACTTTTTAAAAATCGCTTTCTTTAATTCAACATAGCCCCCCAAATACCATTTTCCAAACCACTGAAGCTAGAGAAACGAAATTTGGTATGAAGGTGTACCATCACGAAAATGTTTCAATTAATGGATCAAACCACAGCTATGAGCGTGCAGCCCCCGAGGTGATATGGGAAAAGGTCTGCACAGCATGGGGCGTTGTCCCCAGAAAGTCTGATCACAATAAAGGGGGCGTAGCCCTAAAAATTTGAAGTTGGGGCGCACACGGAATTCTGGGGCAGCACACCCAGCGAGGCGAACCCAGTGTATATGTACATGTATGAAAAGCTGTGAAATCCGAGCAAAACACCAGATGATGTTCAAGCCTTAGGGTTGGTGGTGGTGGATTTTAGGGCCGCCAGCAGGAAGCAAATTTGCTGTATCATCACAAGTAGGTTACAATAAATATGGCAAAGCTTCCTTATGTTTCAATAAACCTCTCATTCCCACGGGTGGTGGGTATGGGAAAAAATCTGCAAAATGGAAGCACAGTGTCCTGGAGAGTGGTTACGATAAAGGGGCGTAAGTACCCAAAAACTCGAAGTTGGGGGCGAGGACCTAAACGAGGCCGAGCGAGCGAGTATATATATTATACACGTACAAAAAGCTGTGAAATCCGAACAAAAACACCAGAGGTGCAAAAAGTGGAGCCAAGTTCTTTAGCCCTAAAAAGGTGTGAAATGGGAGACGGATGAGCCAAGTTCCTTGGTGACAGCATGTAAC
>JAGDQP010005861.1:0-39001 GCA_022664845.1 Lepisma saccharinum | reverse complement strand
GGCTCCACTTTTTGCACCTCTGGTGTTTTTGTTCGGATTATTACATATACATGCAGAGGTAAACACATAGAGAACTGAACTGCTTATCTTGTAAATTGTAAACAGTATTACACAAATCGACAGATTCAAATGTTATGCTGAAATTAATTCATGTACAGCCATATGTATAAGGTACAACATTGTATATGCAACAATAAAATATTTTTATCTGTTCTTTCATTACAGTATACTGAAATATGAAGAAGAAACTAAGCAGAAACAAAGTTAACTTATTAATATATTGGCAAAAGAGGATACCGTTTGCCGATATTCGTAAACGTTTTGTATGGTACGTATATGTATGTATGTATAGAAAATATGTAATAGATACTTCTTAAGGAAGATGCCAGATACTAACATGAGAGACTAACGTCTGATATACTGAGTTCACACATAAAATCAGTTTACACTTTCTTTACTTCATTCGTAACGAAGTATGAGTTAAAAACAGGAGCTTATGTAAATGTTGGACTGAGTTACGATGACATAGATGAGTGAATACTTAAGATGTGTGAAAAAATATGTACCTTCACCACTAGATAAGAATTTCAAACATCACTGAGTGGTATGGTATCTACTGACTTCTATCTATTGGAACTATGGAAGAAAGTGTTCTTGACATACACTTTGACGGCTCAGAGAATATCTAATGGTTACTGATGGGTTTGGTTGATTTACCATACACTACTCCATTCTGAAGACACTTCAAATGCATTTAAGGGACGTAGGAGTACTGTAAGTTGTTTGATCCAGTGTAACTTATACATACTTGTAAGAAATTTGACAGAGGAAGTTTTAAAGCTTTATACTTCTCAGATCAGCATTTTGCATGAACCACATGCATTTACGGTAGTCGCTACATCCCGAGGCTTTGGTAGATTTATTAGGACAATAGACTCCCAGAGCTTTCTTACTTTAGTTAATATTTCAAATACACACCGTGAAGTGTTGACATCATATACTTTACTTTATCCTAAAAATTGTAAATCCTGTAAATATTTTATCCTGAACAGTTTTGTTTTACACATTCGGTGTGACTTAGGGATGCTATCGAGACGAGGCGAGACGAAACTGGCGTCAGTCTCATTCTCGTCTCGAATGTTTAGGACAGTCTTGGTCTTGGTCTCGTCTCGATCTGAAAATTCCGTTCTTGGTCTTAGTCTCGGTCTCGATTGTAAGCCTCAGTCTCGTCTTGGTCTCGAGTCTCGACACGTTAGTCTTGGTCTTGTCTTGGTCTCGTCTCTATAGTCTCGAAAGACGATATACTTTAAAACGTTGCCGTCCCTTGACTTGTTTCCCGATCTCAGTACAAGAACAATAATATTGATACGATGTTAACATAGTTTGTTACATTGTTAAATTAGGGTTTTGATTAGAAATAGTATTCTGAAATAGAAAGAAAATAATTACGATTTTAAAGTAATATAAAGCTTTAGTTAGGGTATATAGAATACCAATAAAATACATGAAAATATTTCTATTATGGAAACGAATCTATGTTATACCACAAATTGCAAAATTGGTTTACGTAATATTTACGTTTTGCTATTTCTAAATACAACTTTTACTGTTACTTTTTTTAAAACAAAGTTTGAATAAAATCTTAAAAAACAAATTTAAAGGAGGAAAATCTCATCTAATACCTTCCCAGGAGGCAACGTACCAAGAATAGAAGATACATTCCCTCGCTGAATTGCGATACTGATGCACGGAGAAAATTTTTCGTAGAATTTAAGGACGTAACCTCCTTAAATCCGTAGGTTCCCTCCTGCAATAATGAGTTGGCGAGGATAGTATGACGGACGTAGCAAGCAGCATTACCGAGCATGTGTACTGTTAACTGCTGTTTGCTCCTGCCTGGCATGCTAATTGCAGACGCCAGTTCATGACGTCATTTTAATGACGTCATGACGTTATTTGCACTCACATGCCAGTACGTACCCACCGTCCTGCCTGCCTGTAGGGAAACCCAGGCTCGTAATGAGGACTGCTCCTTACGTACAGGCCGTCCAGCTGTCGTGGTTGTAGGTTCCCTCCTGCCTGGCAGAACGGTCCGTACATCGTGTACACGAGCTACTTCCAGACTGTATAGATGTATCAGACGGAAAGAATGGATGATGCACCTGTATCGGAAGGTCATGCTTTTCCATACGTTGAAATTAATAACTTAATTCAAGAGCATAATGCCCCGAGGAGTAAACTGCAAACATTCGAAATTTAAGTATTTTATTCTTTCATTAACCAGACGTTAAATCCGATTAATGTTAGTATCTGCATTGATTGTTTTTTAGTATCCTACCAGAGGGTTATGCCCTCTATTAGGAAAGTGGTGTTAAGGAATTGGGATAGGCAGTATGGGAGTTGGTCTAGGAGGTGTTTTCTTAATTCTTGATTTATTGCTTTATTAAAAAATTTCATCATTTTTGTTGCTTTATTATTTCAATATTAGTCATTGTGATCTTTGATCACAATCATTTGGTCTTGGAATTGATGAGGTGCGATGCATAAAGACGTCACAATCACTTAGGTAATGTTAGACTAACAGATGCAGGTTATCTTCTCGCCCCGGGGCAACACGGGGCATTGATGTAGACATTGGGTGCCCTGTTAAAACAATAGGTTTACTGTGAAACTGATGGTATGATGAATGGTGGAGGTGGATCAAGTCGGTAGGAATTGGTCAAAGGTACATCGGGGTCATTGGGGGGTAAGGTGTAGTGATATATTGTGAAAAGGAGGGAGAGAGGAGTGCATTGATTTTTTTTTGCCAGCTGAAGCTGGCGACATTCAGAGGGGTACACCCTCTAGTGGGGAAGGGATGTTTAGAAAATACAGGGGCGCAGGACCGTTTGAGGTGGTCATGGGGATATTATTATACCTTTATTATCTTTAATCATTATAATATTGACTGGGAATATTATGAGTTTTCCTCATAATCATTTACTATTGTGGGTTGATGAAGATGAAGTGCTATAGACGCCACAACACTTGAGGGTGGTTAGAAAGACGAATGCTGGTTATCTTCTGTCTAGGGGTTGCTCTAGACTGATGTAGACAGTATGGACCCTGTTAGTATTGTGAAATTACTGTGCTACATATGATGGTGCAACATGTGGCTGGATGATTGGAGTGTGGAGAGAGGTGGCAAGGTCATAGTCTGCGTGGTCTGGAGGTATAGTGTATCGGTATAGCGAGAAGAGTAATGCAAGTGGTGAGGGAGCGCTGATGTTGGGTGGATTTTGAATGGTTGTGGTGTGTATAGTGTCGAATAGTAGCGGATGTTCAGTGCCAATGCGTTGTTGTAGATATTTGAGGCGAAGGGTTTCAAGATGGTAAAGAATGTGTGGAAACGGTGTGCGCTCGTAGAGTTCGGCAGTAGGGCTGGGTAATTTAATGCGAAAAGCTATCCGGAGGGCATGCCGTTCAAGGATTTTAAGTTTCCGATAGTAGAATACAGTAGCTGCTGTCCAGGCCGTGAAACCATATGTGAGAACGGGGCGTAAGAAAGCTTTGTACGTATTAAGAACTGTTTTAGGTAGTAGTCCCAAGGTTGAGGCGTTTCAGAAGGTTTATTCTGTTGTAAGCCTTTGTTGTGACTGTGCTGAGGTGCGGCCGCCAGGTTAGATGATGGTCAAATGTAATTCCTAGGTATGTAACAGTTCGTGTCGGTATGATGGGTGTGTTATTGACGGAAAGAGAGAGGAGCCTGGGATTGCGGTGAACTCGGGAACGTCTTCTTGGCGGGATGAACACTATGGCCTGAGTTTTTAGTGGATTGATTTTAAGTCTCCATTTGCTACACCAGGTTGTGAATCTATTGATGGCTTCTGTCATGTGAGTGTTAATTTGTTGGGTGGTTTTGGCGAGAGCAAGGAAGGCAGTGTCGTCGGCATACTGGAATATATGGATATTAGTAGGTAGATGGGGGAAGTCGGCAACGTAAAGGAGGTAGAGAAGGGGTGAAAGGGACGATCCTTGAGGTACTCCAGAGTGGATGAAAATCGGATGAGAAAAGGATGAATTTATGGAAATATAGGCCAAACGGTTGGTAAGGAAACTGTATATGAAGCGTATGTATGCTATTGGGAGTCGAAAGGAGAGGAGTTTGTAGATGAGCGCATCGTGCCAAACTTTGTCAAATGCCTTTTCTAAATCAAATAGTACTAGACATGATGGTTGGGATTTATTATAATGGTTTGTGATGATGGTAGTTAGGCGTAGGAGTTGATCATTGATACCATATGAGGGTCTAAATCCAGCTTGGTAGGGAGGTAGGAGATTGTGCGCGGTTAGGTGAGTGTGGAGACGGTGGACAATAATGCGTTCAAGGATTTTACCTAAGGTTGCAGTTAGTTGGATAGGTCTATATGATGATACTGTGTGTGGTGGTTTGTGAGGTTTCAGAAACATAAGGGTTTTTGAGGTCTTCCAGTCAGTGGGAATGAAGCCAGTGTGAAGAATGAAAATGTATATACAAGAAAGTAGGTGAAGGAGTGTGTAGGGAGCTTCTTTGATATGGCGGTAAGTAATAGAGTCTATGCCTGGTGCAGTGTTTCGTTTGGATGAAGTGATTTGAGTGATATCGTCAACTGTGATGGAAGAGGTGAGAGAATTATGTTCGGAAACCGTGTGGGTGATACTGGGTTGTAAGTCAGGTGAGGCAAGGTTTAGTCTGGTGACGGGATGGCGAGGGAATGGTCTGTCCGGTGGAAGTGGAGTGAATACATCTTGGAGGTAGGTAGCAAAGGCATCGGCTTTGTCTTTGTCGGAGTGCGAGGGTTGATCGTCAGCTATGAGTGGGTAAGGTGTAGTTGTGTATTTTCCATTCAGCATGTTGAAGCGCTTCCAATATTTGGTTGGATGATTAGTGTCTTTCAGGTTATTGCAGGTTTTGATCCAGGCGCGGAGTTTGTATGCCTTAAGGTAATTGCGTACAGTTCGTTGTAGTTGGCGATGTAGTCGAAGAGATTCTAGGTTTCCAGTACGCTTATAATCTTTGTAGAACTGGCGTGATCTAGTTATGAGTGGAAGGTATTGGGGTGGTAACTTAGGACGATAGGGTGTAGTAGTGGTTGTAGGTATGAATTGGTTAGAGGCGGTTTGAAGTGTGGAGGTGAGTTTGTCGACACAGGAGTATAGTTCTGGTTCTGTTGTAGGAGGTTCTATATGTTCTAGCTGTTTACTGATGTATGTTCTGTATCCTGTCCAATTTGCCTTATCGAAACGGAGAGTGGTGCGAGGCGGAGGTGTTGGCGTTCGTTGATGATTGGGATCGTCTAGTGCTAGTTTGATGGGCGCGTGGTCGCTACCTATGAGATCCAGAACTGTAATGTGGCTACGTGATGTGAGATTGGTCGATACAATTATTACATCTGGAGTTGTGTTTGATTCTGGCCTGCTGGGTTTTGGAATTGGTAGTATGGTGCCTGTGGTTTCTGTGAGGATGAAATGCTGAAATTGGTCCTTTTCTAGGTTTGATCGACTATGTATGTTTAGGTCAGCCATAATTATATAATTGCGGAAATTATTAGAAATGTAGGTGAAAAAGATTTGCGGTATGGCATGCCCTGGCCGGATGTATATTGTAGCCATGGTGATTGAGATGTTTTTGTAGTAAAGAGTTGTAATGATATGTTCCGGTAGCTGTGCTAATTGTGGTGAGTGGAGGCGATGAGGTGTCTTGGTACTGAATCCAATGGCTACCCCTCCGTTGGCCCGTAGTGTAGGGAGAGAACTGTCTTGCTTGCTTGCTTGCGTGGGAATTTGCAGCTTTGGTTGTGCTTAAGATGGGTTTCATTTAGAAGAAATGCGTTAACGTTTTCCTCGAGTAATAGATGTTCAAATAGTAGTTTATGTTCTTGCAGTGAGCGTATATTAATGAATAGAAAGATGAGTGCCATGGTAATTAGTACTAAATTTGAGTTGTTGGTTCTCTTATGCTGCTGTTTCATACGTTTTTGCATAGAAATGAGCATAAGGGCCGGAGTAAGTAGCCGTGAAGTTAACATGAAGAGTCGACCGTGCGGCGTGTTGGATTTGCTGCAATACATGTTGGCGTTGAAACGGATGGATATTTTGCAGTGTAAGAGTGATGAAAGCAAGAAGTTGGTTGATGGTGATTGGCTCATTGGTTGATGTAACTTGATTTGCTGTAGCTGTTTGAGTTTCAGGTGTCCGTATTGGTACCACTAGCTCTGGTTTGGATGTCTCTGGAGTAGGCCTAGCTTTACATTTGTAGCTAAATGTTGGGTGCTGTTCATGACAAGTTGTGCATTTCGGTGGTGCTTGCATGTTAGGAAAGACTTTGGTCCCATGAGATCCAGAGCAGAAAGCACAAGTCGGTTGATTTGGACACTTGTTTGTAGGGTGTGAGTTGTACTGTTCACACCGCTCGCAACGCACGGGTAGTGGTGGAGGAGTGTTTGAAGGCTCTACTCGATGACGGTGTCCGTATATGTATGCTCCCTCGCTGAGTAATAAGTTTATTGTTTCTTGAGAATTAGTTAGGACTCGAACAAGATAAGTGGGACCTGCATTGCACATTATACGTAAACATTTGTTAATAGTATGACCTTCTTCGCGTAGTTCTGCTTCTATATCGTCAACATGTATGCTAGGAAGTACACCGCAGATTACGACAGATAGCGAAGGAGTTTTAGGCGGTGGTGGTGGCTGTTTTATGCGTTGATCTGCGAGTCGTTAGTGAAGCTGATTTACCGAAAATCTCAAATGTGTGTTTATTTCGTATCTTCTGTGCTAGATAGGAATCGGAGGTCTTGACTATGATACCGTTCCTGGTTGGTTTAAGTTCGCGAATAGCTGTCCGTGGCACATATTTTAAGAACTGTTGGAGTAGAATTTTGAGGTTCTGGAATTTAGGATCGTAGTTAGTAAGGATAAAGTTGTATTCTAGTTGTTTGGTAGAGTCTTCTGTCGTTTGAGCTTGTTCGTGGTTGGCTATGTCCATTTGTAGTTCTTGATCTGAGTCGGTTTCACTAAGCGTATGAGGTTTCTTTGCTGATCGTCCGGATGATGAAGTTGGATGTAATGGTGATCTGGAACGTGAACGATGTTTTTGTCCTTGGCGTTTGTCTATTCCTATTGCTTGGCCTGAATGAGGTGTTAGGACGACTGGGGGAAGTCCTGAGTGTTGACCCGTAATCATGTCCTTGTCCATTGCAGTAGTCAATGATAATGAAATGATGAGACAATCAAGGTAGGGCCACCCGTGGGGATAGCAGCCCATGTGTCGAACACTCCTTCCACCTCAGATAAAAATTGTGACCCCTTGGCTAGATAAGTCTGGTCCACAAGATTCTTTCCGACGTGGCGAGAAGAGACGAAGGATGATGACGTAGGAAGGATCAAAAAATACCTGGCAATAGTGGTACAAACACGAGGCTTGTCATCGACCTGCCAGGTCAGTATCCGGTGCATTGATAATCTAACTTCTTATGTTATAAACTATTCTACAATAACTGATTGCGCACATTTGGCTTTTAGATATGAGCAGTAACATAAATGCATTAAGAAATCTTTAAATTATCGCATATGCTAATAATATTAATCGCGTTGCCTTTTGTGTTTGCTTGAAAACAGATCTCCCATGCACATGAATTATAGTTTTAGCTTTTGGTTATAAACAAAACTGTGCTGCCATCTCCCGAGCTACTTGTAATACACCGCAACAACTTGCAACACATTTAACATTTCGCAACGCACTTAATCTTCTGCTAGACTGTGTCTCCTGCTGTACTTGCATGCAAACGTTTCCAGCATTGATACAAGCAGTGTACATCATTATAGTGTTACTGCAGGCGGCTCCTGCTATTACGTAGGAAAGTACCGTCTGTAATGTATATACTGACTTCTCCTTCTTTCATTCTTGGCAGGAGGTTCCATCCTGCTTGCCTGTGTTACTATATGACGTCACTTTATTCATTTTACATGTCGGCAGGATATTCCGTCCTGCCAAAAATTGTGGCGTTGAGAAACAACAGGAAGACGTAGGAAACATACGTAATAAAGACTTTTTCCACTTGGCATTACTTGTAATGCACTCACCACTAATCGCCAATTTCATTGAACGTGGGTTACTTACGTATTACGTATGTTCCGTACGTATTAACGTATGCAACCTACGTAATACTGCAAATGTTACATTTACATTATTGGGAATGTAAGTATTTTTCTCAGTGTGCGTTGGATTAGGAAGGTGGTCGCGCGGGCATCACCTGAAACGATCTGTATTCGCCCACCAACCTCTTTAATAAAATTAAGGCCTGCCGTGCCCCAAGTACCACTTGATTCGATTGCGATTGCAACAAAAATAAACTGAGCAAGGAGATTAGAGTCTTTCCGATTTTTATCGGCCTCCCCACGAGTAGCTGCACCACCTGTTTTCAAAGAAGAATGCATAACATTTGAAATGGCGAATGTATCAGCGCAGGTGAAATCCCATAATAGACGTCTTCCCCTTTTCCATGGAACTAGTGTCATTCCATCAGGTCTCTTACCGTCGGAGCGGCTACAGCCAGATGGTTCTCGTACCGATGGTACATTAGCAGAAACTAGAGCTCTGAGGATGACATCATTGACACTAGAATGACGCGTGTGTCTACCAGCACTCTTGACACAGGAGAGACCATGAAGGCCCCGTTTATCCACGAATGCTCCACAGGCTGGACAGCGGTGAGGTACACAGACGTCTGCTCCTAAACGTAAGGCAACAGCAACACGGAAGCTTTCATTCGAAAGATGTAGCCCAAGGAGAGGAGAAGGCAAAGCTTGGAGCCAAGCACCCGACTCAGGTGAATACGCTGCTAGTAGCGTGGCTTGATCTTCAAGACAAGTAGCGGACTGTAGTAACTGCGATTGTGTACGTTTAATGATAGGATCGTCTCAAGAAGACTGAGAGCTATTGACATCCAAAAGAGGAGAATTTAATCCACTTTAATTCTAAATTATATTTAAATTGGCTAAATAACTGTTACGTTATAAATGAAAAATTTACCTTTTAATCGAAATTTTCTACCAGATTTATAGCAATAAATGAACGTACACTGTTAAAGATTTTCCGAAACATTCCTGAGAAAAGCTAGGCAACCATAGCTACCTGGGAATATTCGGTAATTTGGCTAACAAAAGGCATTCATCATACAGTTCTCGAGAATATTGCGAGAAAAAATAAAAATTAAAACAGAAGTCTAAAGATTTGAACACGGGTTCTTTAAACAAAATTCCAGCGTCGTACTGACTGTTCTAAATTTCCAGTTAAAAGAAAACAGTATAGAGTGTTAGAATTATGTTGGCTGAATCACGAAGATATAAACTAAGTTGATTCCACGACTTAAGCCACATTTTAATCATTTAAGTAATTAATTATCAGTTAGGGTCCGGAATTCCCATTTACTCAAAATATTTTCGATGTCTACCGAAATAAAAAACGGACAAATTAGTAGCAGCAAACTCTTGATCAACATTGCATGCACAGCTACGGTAAGAAACAGTTTTCTCATTCTGCGCATGTGCAAAATTGAAAACGAAAAGTATCCAGATAATCATACAAAAAGTCTGTTTTCCTTCATTATAGTGAAACAACATGAAATACTAAAAATTCTGTGAAAGTTCCCTGAGAATTCCTAACAACGCTAACAATTATTTTAACGTTGACAAAAATTTTACTTATTGTGAACTTTAGTACAAGGAAATAATCAAATGCAAAGAAATTGAAAATATCATTTACCGAACTCCACAGCCACACGAATCAATTAGTTTACAATACTGCTCTTGATTTATTAAAAGAACCAACTTTTCATAGGTATGGGCTAGAGCTTCACGTCCGTATATTAAAGCAAAAAAGAAAAAAAAGAGTGAAGTGTGCTCTCGGTAGACGCTACTTTTAAATAGCGTATTTCGAATCTTATAAACTGAAATAAGCTCTTTCGTATTTGAAATAAGCCGTGGTATTAGATTAAAATATCATTTCAAAAATCCTAGCAAAACATAGCTTAATGCCAATGTACAATCTTATATCCCCTCTATGTCGACTCAGGAACTACTACGACTACGAAGGTGGTTGAGTTGTTGTTCGGGAGGTCTCGGCGAAACTTCACCAATGACATACAGATAATCCAAATTTGACGCTCGCTCCACCTAAAAGACTATAAACAAATGTAAGACTTTAAATATACAAACGAGGGTCAATAAGTGTAGCCTGCTGGGAATAACTCCTGGGTCTTTTAATCATTCGAAATGAAACTTGTGCTGTATGTAGTATGGCCCTGTAGGTACAAGCACTAAAATGTATTTTGATTTCCTTGCAGTAGCTGAGGAGTAATGACTAGTCAACAAGAAGTATTTTGAAAGAAGCGTGAGATTTGCGTGCTCTGGGATCGAAATGGAGTGGTTCTGGTCGATTTGCTGGAGAAAAGGAAGGAAAATGAAGACACGACGACGGTACAGAAGAAAAGGTATCGCAATACATTAAAAAACCGAGTAAAGTACTGGAAAACAACAATCACAATACACAGCAATAATTCAATATGTCACACCGTTCATCTCACAGAGATCAAAATTGTTGAACTCGATTGAACATTCATGCCTCAACCAGCAGACAGCTTTAACCTTATTCCTCCCGATTTTCTTTATTGTTTCAACATCATTATGGTAAGCACTGAGCCACAGCCTCCGAGCTTTAAAAATCTCTTTCAATACTTGACTTTACATGCAGGATACCATCTTTATTTTAGGGTGAACTTCAGGCCTTGGAAACATGATAAGAACAACGTTTTGACAATCATGGAAGATGTACTCAGTGATCAGGACATAGATACAATACCTTGAACTATATGTGTACCAGAACTTCCATATCAATCATCAATACTTTGTTTCCTATTTAGAAATAGGCGTGACCTACTGATCCGTCGTTGTAATATTAATATTTCTACCATTATTCTTAAACATAATTCTATTTTATAAATTATTTCAATAAATAAACTTTCTGTTTCGCCACAAACTCTCTTAAAGCTACATTCAATCGTATATACATTGGTTGATTATACGATTAGATTGCAAATTACAAGGAAAGTGTTCACTATCGATACAGAGATAAACACTAATAAAGAAACTGCAGTGAGAAAGGCATCAAGTAATGTAAATAATTAAATACTAATTGTGTGCAAAGATTGTAATTAAATGCTAATAATATTTGTGATTCTAATCTTTTCTTTTTGTTTAGTGTAATTAAATAAAATGCAATACTTCCATAAAATTGTATTGTTAACTGAATTTACCTGATTGAAGATATTAACTTCATAAAATGTTCAGTTAATTGGTGATGGAATTTTAGTCTGTATATTGGAAGTACAAAGAACAACAGGTTCAGCAAATAAACCCTAAAAAAATATTCCAACAACGATCACAAGAAGAAGCGTTTCGCCATAGAAAACACTGCGAGAATAATGCAAGGAATTTAAGGTTTAACTTTAGAAATTACCCTCAAACGCACATTTATGCAACTTGTAATAATGGAACAATTTGTTTGAAAATCATTATCATTTATATGAAACGAATATCAAATCCTAATGGAACTCAAATTGTCTTGATATGTATGTATGCATTTTTCTACAATAAAAGTCATATCAATTTTATGTCTCCAATTTATGTTAGGAAATTTAGAATATTTGATTTAAATTGAATAACATTCTGCTTACTTCAAGCTGTAATCTAGTGTAATCATTATTATTCAAATTCTTATAAAAAATAAGATTGTGTAAATTATTCTTGGCTTTATTTCAGAAATAGTAACTTATATTAGAAGACAATTTTTCAAACGTTGCCCCAAAATGTTAGAAAACATTATTAGATAATATATTTCAAATGAGAAATAAAGTATCCAGCAATAAAAAAATAGATAACCAACGATATTTTTTTATCCTTAAATCTTTATTTTCTTCGAAAACAAAGGAGGGAATGAAGTTTTAATTTTCTCAAATGGGATTTAAATTTTTTGTAGACTCAATTTTACTGAGACTTATTTTGTTTTTGTTTGTTTCTTCTCTTTCTTCTTTTTTTTTATTAAAAGGAAGAAATAGTTGCTCATGAATGATATCCAATTCAAACATACCACAAGAACTTGAATTAATATAATGTGTCTTTTATTGAATGTGAATTGAATTTTCTTTAGGGATTTTTAGGCAAATTTGGGTCAGGTTGGTATGTTATTTATATTGCCGAACATTATCGTTTAGACATTAAATTCTTCGACATTAAGTCATCTAATCAAATGCGATAAAAGAAGTAATATTATCAGCGAATCATTCGAACGAATATACAATTGAATTTGAATTTTATTTATGGCCTTAAGGCATCTAAGGCTCAGGTCGGAATAGGAGAGGGGAAAGGATTCGTGAAGGTGTCGGCTCGGACCTATCCTGACTGTTGTCTGGTGCGATTGAGGAAAAACCCTGCAAAGAACCTCAGTCAGGATGGTTGGTCGCTGAAATCGAACCCACGACCTCCGGAATGCTACGCCAACGCTCTACCACTGAGGTACGGCGGTTCGGTGCGAATATACAAATTACGTCATATGTGGACATAGGCTAAATATGCTACTTTTGAAATCAATTTGACGAATTGAAGTATTGGTCACTTATAACCAATTAAAGTTGAAATTAGTGATTATCGTAGGCGTACTTACAATGATATAAAATATTTAACTATAAAGGCATGTCCCATACTATGATGTTTTGCGGAAGCGTAATGCAAACGTCCAGCAGGCATGGAATTATTTTAGGAAGAAAATTTTAGAATTGAATTGCAAAACACATACCAGTTGGCTAGAAATGTTTAAATACGCCATAGTCAACAACAAAGAATTCTTTTCGATAGAAGCAGCCGGTTCCGGAGATCAAATCTATATTTTAAAAATATATATATCCTAACTTTAAAATGAGAAATTGTTAATCGCTGCCGATTCACAACGAGATAGTGGTTCTGCTCGCAAGTAGGTGATACAAAAATGGGTACCTATTACATCAATTTTCTGAGAGGAATTAACCGTACTCTTGAAAAAAGTAAGAAACAAACGGTAATTTATGCCAATATGTTCAATTTACTTTCAGGATGCCCAGCGAGATTTAGATATTTCAAGTTACAAGTAAATATGAACCTGATTATTGGCACTGCTAGTTCTCGCCACGATTGTCGTGCCTAACCCAAGAAAGCCTAGAGATTACGTTTCTGGCGTGGACTACATTTAACCATTCCGTTAAAAGTACTAGATTTTTTTTTCAAAAATATAGAATGTAATTATGTGAGACAGAGAAAACTTATATAGAGTCAAGGCTGTACTTAATTAAAAAGGTATTAATTGCAGGTTAGCATTCAGATTGAAGAAACAAAACAAAACAAAACAAAACAAACGATTTGACTCAAACAGTTAAAACACTTTATTGTAACAAAATATCTATGAAATACTAACATTGATTGAAGTACCTTCCTCGGTTTCTCTATACGTGACAATATTACTCAAATTGAGAACATTTCCTTCACAAAAGGCCTTAATTTGACTTATATATAGCTATGCAAATTTACATCTAATATCATCGAATATACTCACAGTATTATTTTCCCTCCTTCACATTTGAACATTGATGAAAAGTCCGATCAAAATGAGGAAAATGTAGCTTGTCCAATTTTTCCACTTCCTCCATTACACGGACAATTGCAGAAAGTTTCATGTTTTGTTCAGTCCAGCTAAAGGCAACATTTTCTTTTTTTTTTTCAACAGGAAAGACCCTTCGCTTTATAGAACTCACTCCGCTATTTGGAAAGTATTTTCGCTACTTTTATTGTTCAATTTGCTTTAAGGCTAAACTATGTTCAATTGGAACGCAAATAATGCCATCGATGCTACTGGCGGAAGAAAAGTGGGTCATAAGTATAGAAAGAACTAGTATTACATAATGTGAAATAGTAAATGTAGTTTATTTTTTAAATTACGATGTCTATTTCGATGTCCAATTTAGAGCAATAGTTTTCCAATGTCCCTTTTGGTCATTCACCAGTTTAGTTCTGTGCTGAAACAACGTCAAAATCTTATGTTACAATCCTCCAATCAGGAGACTTCTTACATCATTACAAAGGGAAAAATGTTAACACTAAAGTCCAGTTTCAAATCGCATAAGCACAACAAAAGATTTACTTATGAGGTAAATTTAAAGAAAAAGAGATAATTTAAAAATCCTTATCTTTAACACAAAAACGGAAACTATCAGGAAAATAAAGATAATGAAATCTTAATTGCAAGGGAAGTAACTCAAATGTTAAAAAAACAAACTGTAATGGAACATTCATTAGAGCCTTCGGTTCTTCAGCCCGAGATGAAGTGATTTTACATGGGATTAAACTCATATTTATAACCTCGATTTGAGGTGAATAGGCACATTCCACCATATAAAATTAATTACATGTATTTATTTTCTAACAGACATTAAAATATAATGTAAATACCAAGAATATTCTTTATAATTGTCATAATTTTCTATAGTTCAGTATTTACAGCGGACAACAAAATTTGACCAACTACGGGGTTATCTTTTCTTACATTTTTTTTTTGGTCTAAATCAGGTGTGTTGATCACGAATATGACATTGTTTGTTTTTTCGTAATGTCTCCGATTCACATAACAAATGAACCTGACACCGCTATAGCAATAGTAAAACCTGTAACATATACATATACATAGTGACATATATATATTAATACGAGTTCCAAAACGTATGTTTATTGGACATATACACTCAGAACTGAATTCAAAGTTACGCCTTAGAAGCACTCAAAGAAAACTGTTATCAAATAAATGTCTGTAGAAAGATTAAATACGCCATCATTGGTTGAAAGTACTGAGCGTTTTGATATACTTACAAGGAAGGGTACCCAGGTGTAACACGCCGATTGTGATAAGATTGCACAAACATAGAGAACATAGAAAAAGAAGCGACACGTATTTTTTTTATATCGGCTAACAACCGCATTGAAAGGGACAAATAGGGGCATAAATATTGGGTCAAAATGAGATTGTGTGAAATATTGCGAGAACGAGAAGAGACATCGGAAAAGGTTTAATGTACGAAATACTACCCATAGTCGACGCAAGGCAATGAGGTAGGACGCACCCATGCGAAGAAAGCAGAACATCCGGAAATAGACCGATCACACATTTCCGGATTTCCAACATTGCCTCAATGTCCTACGGAAATGAGCGAAGAGGATGGCAAGGAGCAGGAGGAAAGAAGAAACGAAAATGGGAAATACGTGTTTTTGCTTTGGGTGCATACTTAGCCCGTATGCGAAAAGGACTCAGATTCATCTCAATGCACGAAGATGGGAGAACACTCAGGAAGGATGCAAACGCCGTGCGTAGAGGCAGCCAGCGAGACAGTACAGCACAGTGGGTAGCATATATCCCGTAATGGTAACAACGATGAGATGTATGCTGGAAACGAAAATGTGTGTGGGCAGTAGTAACACAAAAACAAACATGCATTGCACAGTAGAATGTAATAACAGGTGGTCCACATATGTAAGATAAACAGCAACAGTAATATCAGTACCACGCATGAGTATCAACATGGCATCACTACGGAAATTCGCGTACATTTGTACGTACAACATAACAGTGTGCAGGGGTGTATGCTGGAAACAAGTCGATCACTCTTGATAAGTAGCACAAAAATGATATTTCAGCAAGAAATCGTCCAAACAAAAATAGCGTTGTCACCACGAACACTGATGATGGATGGGTTCTGGCACTCTGGTGCGCAGACCAATGATATCAACTGATGAAAACAAAACTCCACTGGATTTTGAAAATACTCTGGTCGTGTTGAAAGATATCCAGAACGAAAGCACGCGTATTAGAATACATTTATGTACCGTGGAGACGGCAGTTGATTATTCCCAAGGGATTGAAGTGTCAGGATATTGTCTCTGCTGTGTAGATTGATGTTGAGTTGCTGAAGGCTTACCGCATCAGATACTTTGAGTACGAAGTTCTTCCAAACTCTGACACCATACACGTGCAGAGGTTGTATTAACCCAGTTGTGTGCGTAGGTATCGTCATAATGTTGCACTGCCTGTTCAGTGGCATTATTGTTGCCAAGTCGGTTCGATCATAACCCGTCCACGAGTCGACTAACAGTACCGTTTGCTCATTGACCTGGTGAAGGAACGCCGATTGGAACAACGTATTAATGATTTGTTTTGTCACTTTCCGAGATGATGATGCACAAATGTATAAGTTTTGTGGGCGGAACATTGTTTGTTGAATCCGTGGCCCAAACGTACCATGAAGCTCTTTCAAGACTATGAGCATGGGCGACAGCAACTTTCCACTGGCAGATATAACAGGCTGTATTGTGTAGCTATGTGTGATGGCAGGTAGAGATTGCATTCTTGCTGTGATATGCTTCTGGCCTCGCAGAGCCAGACAGCGTCCAGAGTGAAATTCCAACGTCAACCTGGTCTTTCTTTCCTTACAGTACCTGCACGTGCATGCCGTACTACGTCATCTGACCTTGCAATATTTTATCTATGAGTTCTTTCTACAACTCAACTTGATGTTTTGTGGTGGACAAACACCGTGTGCGTGGGTTTTCTCGAGCTCCTCCCGTTTCTTCTCACTTTCTTCATTCCACCAATTCATCCCATCATCATCCATACGGCCTGAGCCATAGTTGCCTAAAGGCCTTAAAATAAATTCAAATAAACAAAATCAACTTGATGTTCTGATATATATGCAACCTACTGAGCTGTACGGTCTCGCTGGCTGCCTCTACGCACGGCGTTTGCATCCTTCCTGAGTGTTCTCCCATCTTCGTGCATTGAGATGAATCTGCGTCCTTTTCGCATACTTGCGACGTATGCACCCAAAACAAAAACACGTATTTTCCGTTTTGGTTTCTTCTTTCTTCCTGCCCCTTGCCATCCTCTTCGCTCATTTCCGTAGCACATTGTGGCAATGTTGGAAATTCGGAAATGTGTGATCGGTCCATTTCCGGACGTTCTGCATTCTTCGCATGGGTGCGTCCTACCTCATTGCCTTGCGTCGACTATGGGTAGTATTTCGTACATTTAACCTTTTCCGATATCTCTTCTCGTTCTCGCAATATTACACACAATCTCATTTTGACCCCATGTTTATGCCCCTATTTGACCCTTTCAATGTGGGTTGTTGGCCGATATAAAAAAAATACGTGTCGCTTCTTTTTCTATGTTCTCTATGTCTGTGCAATCTTATCACAATCGGCGTGTTACACCTGGGTACCCTTCCTTGTTAGTAAAGGAGGATGAAATTAATAGAACTCAGCAGTTGAACATCTTTTCCTCTTGTGACAGGAAGTGCACTAAACACCACACATAGTCTCCCATCATTGGTGGATCCCATCAAGCTTCATATCTTTTCATCATTGTTTGGATGTCTTTATGCAGCGTTTACTATATTCGTCCCGTACGTCACACAAGTTTGTTTTGAAAGCATCAAGAAGAGAGTGAAGGAAATGTCCCTTCAGAGATATCTTATAGTCCATCGCCTAACAGCTCTGCAACATTTGTTCCACAACATCCTTGTAATTAGATGTCTTATTTCTGGATTGTGAAGAGCATCCACAATACAGAAGTAGGAGTCGTTATGAGATTGGTTGATTCTTGTTTGGGATTATATAGCTTCAACACTTGACATTTGAAAAAAACGAGCAACGGATTCCGGTTCAGCGGATTCTAATAATTAAAGACACACCAAAAAATTAACCTAACTGTTTTATTGTTGCGCATTGCTATTAATTATTCCTTGATTCTATGCAAAAAGATCCATAATAGATAGTCGTATAAATTGTATGTATACGCCTTTAAACATTTATTTATTAATAAGTTTCAGATACAGCTGGAGTTGCCATTTTAGACAGAAACAAAATAACATTGCAACAAACTAAATAACATTACTACAAACTAAATAACATTACTACAAATTAAATAACATTAAATTAAAGTTTAAACAACACATAACACAGCAATTGGTATCACTAACATGACGATTATAATATACAAAAGGAATAACTCAGATATTTGTATTTAGCGTTCGATGAAAAGTGTTTTCAGATCCGAAAATATCAATATTTGAATCAAGAGTATTGTACATAATTACTAGTCTATGGAATAAGGAGCGATGCAGTATACTTAGCCTAGGCGTGGCACAATGAAGGAGGTTATTATTTCCGGTTATTCGCAACGGAACACGGAAGTAAAATTGAGATATCAACTCTCCAGTTCTAAGATTACCGTTAAGTATCTTGTATAAATACATCAAATCTGCCAGCTTGCGACGAGAAGAGGGTACGTGGAGACTAAGAACGGATAATAACTCTGGTTTGCTTAAGCTACGTACTGATGGTATTCTTCTTTTGACTATAGCAAGAAAAAAGTTCAGAACAGAATCAATATGAAATACATAGATTAGAAATATTAGCCATGTTCCAAATTGGGGAGCAATATTCAATTTTATTGGAGATGAAGGTTTTGTAGAACATACTCAATGACTGAAGGTCCTTAATTTCTGTAAATCTATAGAGAAGACCGAGTAATCGCATAGAACTGTTAGTTACAGAAGTCACGTGATCAGCAAACAGAAGTTTTTCGTCAAATACCACTCTAAGGTCCTTTTGAGAAGAAACTTTAGCAATAGGATTATCATCAATGATATAGGCAGATGGGATTTGATTCCTCTTTAAAGAAATAGTAAGAAAAGAAGATTTTGAATGATTTATTTTCAAGTTCCACGCATCATACCAGTCCAAGAGGCCAGAGATGGAATTTTGGAGATCAGCAACATCCTGTAATGATCTGATTTCTCGAAATAATTTACAGTCGTCAGCAAAAGCAAGAATTTTGGTTTTTTAGATGACGAGAGATAAGATGGGAGATCGTCCATATATAGAAGGAAAAGGAGCGGGCACAAAACACTACCTTGAGGTACACCAGAGAGAACGGGAACAAAATTAGATGATCCAGAAAGAACAACACAAATAGACATTGTATATTTCATTATCTATGCTGCTTTTTCGACAATATTTAGATCAAGAGAGCTTTGAATACATAATCTTTAAGTATGTCATAGTATTCAGCGTTAATAATGGAATATAGAATTAAATTCAATACAAATGCATAAAATATAAATATCAAAAAGGAATAAAAGAAACTATATGCAAAACAAAAAGGAGAACATAAGTGACGTAATTATTTATATAAACCAATAGCCTACTGTTAAAGTAGGTGATGTGAGAAAGTCAAACGTACTACTTCTACGAAGTGCTCATAAAGAAAATCGTGTGGACACATAAAAGTCGTATTAAACATTTTTATGTATTATATTTTTAACAATTATCAAGAGTTAACCATTAATACCTCGTATCTACCATTTTTATCACCAGAAGTTGTTGTCTTTTTATTGAAAGGAAAAGAATGGACTTTTGAGTTGAAACTTCGTGAAAAATAAACGTTCAATTTAACTCTAAGTTTATTTATTATCATATTTCAACTGGAAAGCCCACCAATTTTTTCTCATTTCAATAAAAAGGCAACAACTTTAGATGACAAAAAATTGAGATACGAGGTATTAATGGTTAACCCTGGTTATGCTGTCCATTTATTGAAAACTTCCGTTATTTAAGACTGAAATTTTCTTAATGTCTTCATATAATAAAATAGTGGATTATTTTAAAAGTACTCAATCCTACCTCATAGGCTAACACTAGAAGCAATATCCATAACTTGTAATAAAACTTGAAATATTCAACTCAAGTAATAGCTTTGCTTGTACATAAATTGCTCATCAACAACGAATGAATTGAAAGGGTAATATACAAAATGGTACCACTCAATCAATTCAAAGCATTATTAAGCTAACATTTTTAACATTCTTTATGTTTACGCAAAGAAACCACGGCAAGGTTTGAGTATAATATAAAGTTACTGGTTTCGATTCTTCACAGAAATAGACAAAGGAGTTATTAAATAATTTCTTTAATGCATAACGATTCATTTCAATTGAACATATAATTGATTCAAATTGTTGTTATTCTATGACTTAGTGCTACGTCAATTCCTGACACGTTATTAATTATATTCATAATGAGAACACAGCAACAATTACGGTTTAATACCAATGATAAATTACATTTGCTTCATAATCGTAAAATACATGGCCTAATTCCTTTAATGTTCTTTAAACGTTTTTAACATTTGATGACACACTGAAAACAGTTACATTTTGTAATTGAAAATCACTTCTCGTTTGGCTAGCCTGTTGGCATATAAGTAAGTAAAAGTGTCAATCAAACATAGATTCGTCTACAAATGAGAGAAATGAATAGTATATTGTTTCTAAAGGTAACATTTCAATTCCAATAGGCTAATTTACTTTGACTTGGCACTAAAAAAATAATATAATAGACAAGTTCCCATATACAAAGGTTGAACAAATTATAAGAATGATCATGAGTGGAAAAACATATTATCTTTAAACGTTACACACCATAGCGACAGAAAACTATCCAGACAATGTGGAACCTGAACCTTACTTCACTATACATAAAAAAGTTAAATACATACATGAGGGGGCCTTACTTCAACTTGTCTTTGAATACTTCACTCCCCTTACTTGAATACTTTGACTTGGACTGGTGCATTTCCTTTAGGCATCTAAAACTCAGACCGGGATAGTGTAGAGGAAAGGATATAGGATGGAGTCGCCCAGGGTATATGGTGAAGATATTATACCGGAATTTCCCTGGTGTGACTGAGGAACTAACCCTGTCAGGATGGTCATCTGCTGGGATCGAACGCAAAACTTTAGAATGCGAAGGCAGTATTCTACCAATTGAGTTATTGTTAATACGTCCAATATTATGAAATTATGAGAATATTTATTCCTTGTACCAAGACGCGCGCGCGTGTGTGTTGTATGTAACATAGATTTCGTTCTTTCCAGTCAAATTGGAAAAAATAAAATTTCTTCAGAAATAAATACACTATTCATACCGCTATTACGTCACGTAATATAAAGGATAATTGAAAACATGAAATAAGTCAGAATTTGGTTTGTAGAGGGTGTGGTAGGCATTTTCCTCTTTCATCACAAATATTCCCTGACTCTGTTAACCGAAACAAATCCTTGGTCTAGGATATGAGCTGGTCTGAAAGACTGTATTCTATGTGTCTCACTAATTCTTCCCCTATCTGGAAACGGTACAAATCGAACACACCTATAAATCTGTTCGCTTAAAGTGGGAGTGAAAGGGGACCATACTGTCCTTTATTAATTTACTGCCAGGCAGAGTATTCAGCATTGTGCCTTAGCTGTAATCCGAAGGGATAGTCCGCACTGTCTATGTTTCCCTCGGTAACCAAGGCAAATTCTGGGATTTAATGTTGACTGGAACTGCTAGGGAATATCCCTACCCAAACTCTACGTTTTGGTTGTCAAATATCCAGTGTAAAATGATTTCTAAGGATCATATTACACTATCGAGCTTGCTGATCAGCTTCGTTGACTGTATTTCTCCACTGGGCATCGAGGAAATTTAGTATTTCCAGCTTGCTCGACTAGTCTGCCCGACAGCATGGTTGACAGAAGTTTTGTTGTTACCCTATCGAGCTTGTTGATCAGCTTTCTCATCCGAGCTTGCTCGTCAGAATAAAGGCACAATTACACTGTCGAGCTTGCTCCTCTAGGAATCTGATCAACAAGCTCTATAGTGTAAGCTGTGGCTATAGTTCGTTAAATAAATTAATTAATATTTACTGTTTTCAACCGGTTTCATCGCCAGCCCTAGTTAGACGGAGTTACATTTCTAGGCGACCAGTATACGGAGGCAAAAGTACCGAACTCATCTATAGGCAAAATTAAATTTCGTAAACAAATTCCTGGTGATCCCGTTCAGAATGACACACGTAGAACCTTGGCAAGAACTGTCCGGTCTACTTAATAACGATTATGTAGAAATTTTAAAATGCTGAACAACTACCAGTGGTAGCTACAGGAAAACTAGAAACCAACTTTATCAGTAAAGCTTTAGTTCTTGATGATTGAGGTGTTGATTTAAAAATGAATGTATAATTATTGGCAAAACACGATGATATGGCTCAAGCCCGATATGTGTCGTTAAACCCCTTTGCGACCACACCCCAGGGTCGGAAAGTGAACGGCAGTGAGGAGATACTTGTTAGTTGAGATACTATTGTTTGGTGAAACTGAAGGAAAACCTACACGGAAAGAAATTAGTTTTAACTAAGTCAAGATTTTGCTAGGCTGATGACCAAAAGGGTTGCCCATAACCTACTGGTTGTTTACCACAACCCTTTCGAGACATGAAAGTACCTAATTCTGTAGGTAAATGGTAACCCATTGAAAAGGTTTAACAGAAATCAGGGTAAAAACAACCAATTCGTGGGTAGTCAGTTACCTACACGATTGGTACAAGAAGGAATAAACCAACAACACGGTTAATTTAAACAACATGATTAACCCACTGCTCGGTTATGCTAACCGTTTAATGTGCAGGTAAATTTAACCTTCTGAGAATTAGTTATTTTTTAACCTTGATGAGGGTTAGCTGAACCGAGTCTCATCTATACGAGATGGCGGTCTGAAGGACTTCCACATGGAAGTTTTGTACCAACGCCAAAACGTTAAGGTAAAGCTTAGGAGGTAATCTAGCAACCCTAAATCTAGGAATGTAGTGCTATATAATTATTATTAATATTCTATTGATGAGAAAGTGTAATATGCAACATTGAGATTCATATAATGAATATCACAGTAGCGCAACTTGTGAAATACACGCATTATCGACCGTAAGCTTCAAGTGTTCGGTGGTGTAGTCGTTAGCGCTTCGGACTACAACGCATGAGGTCCTCGGTTCGATCTCAGCCCGGCGTACATTTTTTCTATTTTTCAAAGATGACTATAATAAGCTACATATAGTGTAAATCATAACAATAACTTGCTTCCAGACGATTTTAACACAATTTTTTTTTACAAATTTTCGTTGGGATGGGTTAAAATAACTAAATACAGTTGTTTATCATAACCCTTTAAAATAACCTACGTGGAGGGTTAAATCAACCCACTGGATCTAACCTTTTTAGCTGGGTTGCTGTAACCTTGTACTTATTAGGCTCTATATTTACCAACTCACTCTGTTACATTAACCCATTTTTGGGTTGCTAGTAACCTTTTATTTCTTTCCGTGTACTTGTTTGGCTAACCGTGGGACTCGAACCCACGTTCCTCTTCAATGTTAATACGAAGTTCAGGGACCACGGTGGCTCAGTCGGTAGAGCGCTCACCTCTGGTGAAGGGTCGTCGGATCGATCCCTGCTCATACCATGTGGGCTTTGTGGTGGACAAACACCGTGTGCGTGGGTTTTCTCGGGGTGCTCCCGTTTCCTCCCACTTTCTTCATTGCATCAATTCATCCCATCATCATCCATACGACCTGGGCCAAAGTTCCCTAAAGGCCTTAAAATAAATTCAATTCAATACGAAGTTCAGGCCCAGCAGCGAAGTGCTAGCAGATAATAATGTGCGATTTGCCTCTTCAATTTGGAAGGAAAGATTTTAGGTTAGCAATGATATTTTGACCCACGAGAATAATTGCCTTTGGCTAAAGAATTTGAATTTATCATGAACTTTAGGAATCTCTGGCTGGGTCAGGGTAAGGGAGAGTATGAGAAAGAAGCAGCCAGGAACTTACTTAAGATACCATCCAAGAATTCGACTGTTGAAATTTAGGAAACGCAACGCATTGTTTCGTTCACTTTTCTCCTGTGAATGCCTTCTACTTCTGCTACCAACGACTAGCGGTTTATAAATTACTGGTTGATAGCAAACTATCTAGGCCATATTGTTTAGTGCATAAAGCTTTTTCATTAACTAGTAATGTCCAAGGCTGATAAACAGTCTAGCAGACACTGTTGTATATTCCCTGAATGGAAACAAAATTCCGCTATTAAACTGCCGTAGTCTTACTTACTGATAATACTTCAAATATGTCTGGATGCTACTGGATTGTAGGTACGGATCAGTCAACTGCACGAGTTCGCTATCAATGTTTTCTCTGCTGCATACAGTCTGAACTTGGTGGGAGTAAAAGCCTCGGCTTCTGCATATTCTTGGAATCTTCTGGCATCATCTTTCGAAGGTCATGTTGTGATCAAGCGTCTGCCTGACACAAAATGGCCGTTACATTTTGATGCTGTGCTTGCTTTGGATGACGATTAAGAGGAAACAAACACAAACGCACTGGATTCTGTATCAGCTGACACTGGCCATGAATTGAACATAAGAGTGTAGGCAGAAGAATTGATCAAGAAAATGAAGAATCTGGAAGATATCTTTGGAACGGAATTCTTGAAAGAATGAAGAAAGCAAGTAAGATCCTGGAATTGGAATCGGAACTTTCTACCGTGTGCTTTTAAAGTCTCTTAAATCGTTGGTCCAGGATGTTAGAAACAAATTTGGTGAAATGAATTGAAGGACAAAACTAAACAAAAGAAAATGTTCAGGTCAAACTAGCGCGAAATTAACAACTTATATTTAGCACACAAGGATGATTACCTAGTAAAGGTGTTCTATGGAGTGAATTAACTCAAATATTCCCACAAACTCTCAGATTTCTTGCTTTGATGTCTAAAGCCTGCATGGACACACATATACACTCTTGAATGCATTCTTTTACTCAGCTACCCCCTTGACTTAACATCGCATTGTGAACTGTAGGTATCCGAATAAAGCAAACCGCAACATTGGAAGGATTGAACACAATATAAAGAAGAAATTAATAGTAAGAATTACCAAAATTCCTTAACTTTCTGTGAGCTTTAGCCATCAAAGCAAGGCATGTGAGAGCTTGTTTTGCGAATATTTGAGGAAATTCACTCCATAGAACACTTTTACTAGGTAAGCACTCCTGTACGCTATGCATAAGTTGTTAAGTTTACACTAGATCTTACTCTAGTAATGTTTTTCACAAAAAATGCGAAACCCATGTGCACTCTAGTCTGTAGTATTTACACCTACTTTCCTACTTTTTATTCCGCATGTCCGTAACTATAATCCGTATTTCAGTCTTAGCTAGTCCTTGCTCCTGCAAGCTGAGTTACAGCAAAGCAAATTACCGTAGCAATGCGAGAATTAAATTTTTGCCTTTGTCACGTACAAGCACTTCAAATTACAAAAACCCATCTTCGTAGTTACACGTAGGAGTTCAATTCAATTTTGTTAAAAATAACAGGTCGTAGAAATCAATTTTCTAACGATATCCACACCACATCCGAGCAAACTAACTAAAAACTATACAACAGAAACGAACTTGCCTCCTTCAGACCCGATGACAATGAAAAATTTGAAAAAAGAAAATCAACTTCACAAATAAATTATATTGCAATTGCAAGTCAATATCTTCAAAGACAACACAGAGACAAACACGCAGCTGTGTAGCTAGACAACTTGTCGCTGGAGGGGGCTCATATTTACTTAGGGGCGCACCTTTAGAAATACCAAAGAGTATCATACTTCTTGTTTATCCAAAATAGTCCAACGTTTATTCAAGCAAGGTTTTGCATAGCGTATCTGAAATCGTCCAGCTTGGCCGCTCGATTACTTTCATCTCTTATATAAGAATAGTTCAAAACGGTTATTTTCTTATTTTTATACCAACCGATTAATTAATGGCGGCCATTTTTGTATTGCGGCGCATATGAAACTTTGTGATATCAGATGTTTACGGAAAATGTAATACTTGCAGGCTATTTTTTCATAGGGTATTTAACGGAAACCGTCCTTACCAGTAAGATCTGCTTCATAATTTTGGTCCTCTGAGACCAAATAGAAACAATTTTGGTTTTCAGGGCGCTTTTCCGCTCGGGAAGGAATTGAATATTAAACTTGATTTTTTGTACAAACACTTATAAAAATAAATGGAGGTTGGCGTGCTAAGAAATAATAGTTCTTTCCTCCAGGAAAATTGTTTCACTGTACACCTAATAGTTAGACAACCAACATGACAACACAAATATGCGCCAAAACATGGTGTGCCATGATATTCTTCCATTTGGAGGAAGAAAGAATTAAATCGTTCAGCATCATGTAGAGAACCACGAGATAGATAGGCAAAAATTAAATTTCTGTCTTGTTCAAACACACACACAGACAGAGAGGGAGAGAGAATGCATGGAAGAAGACGGCGAAAGAGCGAAAAAAGAGGGGAGAAAACAAGGAAAGAGGAAAAGAAAAATGGCGCAAAACATGGAAATAAATAAAATTTTAACGTTTATGAATGTACAGTTTAAGTCTCTCTCCCCTTCCCCATTCTCTCTCTGTCTTGTGTTTTTCTCCCTGTGTGGGATAAATCTCTATTAAACATCATTAACAGCGCTTAATTCCTAGAATTTTTTTTTAGAAAATCGGTCGTGGAATCGATCCAAAGACGTTGCGAATGAGAGTCTGACATCTGTGTTGTTAAATCAACCATTAAACTCACTAACCTCAGCGCTATATTTTTATATATCCTAGATTTCAAAACTATCTTTCAAGAAAGTAAATCCCACGTGCTGGCGCCGCACTTATTCGCCAATCCCAACCGGTAAGAATGAAAATAAATATATTAGAAATTCTGCGTTTAAAGTGTTTTTTTTTTTTTTTTGGCAGAAGTGGGTGATCTAAAAGGTTGGGGATTTAAGTACAGCGCCGAGAGCACCAGTTACCACGCTGGCTCACGAAACAAACAAAAAAATTGGGTTCGATCCACGACGGATGGACGAGATTTTCCCATCTTTAAAAAAATATTTTTAAAAGTTTTAATTTATTGATAATAAGTACATTTTTTACATTTTTAAGATTGTTTTTAAAAGTACAGTTTTTTAAAAAGAAGTTAAGATTTTTTCTTCTTGTCTTAAAGCATATACATTTTTCTAAATTCAAATTTATTAATAATAATTGCTTTATTCCATTTGTCGTAGATTATATAAAATTAGTGACCATGGGTTAGGGTAGGCTAGGTAAGGTTATGTTCGTTTATGTATTTTTACACTTTCGTTTCTTTCTTTCAAAATACACTTCTACCTGTTTGTGCGAATCTAACCTTACCTAACCTCCACTAACCCATGGTAACTAAAAGTGCAAGAAAACATTTATTAATAATAAATGTGAACACATCGTGACACATTGTGACCAACTTGGATACTGAAGCACAGGAATAATCCTTTGAAGTTATTCACAAAAGTTGTGCTAAGTGAAAAAATTGACGCAAATTCTACGACTACCCTTAGTTTGTAAAGTATACTCGAATTCACCGAAGGGGGAGGGACAGGCCCCGGTTAGTGGTGGACATACGCAAAAGCGCTTCATTGGAAATCCCCACCGCTAATCGAGAGTTGCGCCCCCCTGAGGCTCACGCCACCCATCTCCCTTCGGACGCGCCGTGTCCCCTTGCACACCTCGCGGGCCAGAACTGGTTTATTTATATATATCCTAGCTTTCAGCAAAAGCAATTATTAATAATAATTATGAACATATAGAATATATTTTGAAAGAAAAAAGAAGAAATTTTTTATCCCCGTCGGGTTCGAAACAGCGTTTTTTATTTAGTAAGCCAACGTCTTATTGTGTACCAAGCAAATACCTGTTTGATCATTGTATTTACTGTGGATTGCTTCGGAGCCTGTCACTATGACGTCGCAGGTAGTGATGATTTCCAACCTTTTTGCTATTTTCATCCTCAACTTTTGAGTGCGGGGCATAAAAATTTGTATGATGTCTTTTTTGTTTAGTGGGCCATCGATTCCGGGCAAAACTGCGCTTGTGCCTGATTATCATCTCGGGATTGTTCCTATTTAGTGGTACGCCTCGGGTATGAGTGTTTGTGTGTGTGATTTTTAGTTAATTCTAAGAATATCAGTCTACACAGGTTAAAAAGGTATATCAAATTGAACACGTAAAGCCCGCTTAGGGTGAACAACGTTTCAAAAAAGTTCTAGAATGTTGGTTTAATATTCGGAAAGTCCTGGGATCGATTCCAGCGGTCGACCATTCTAACCGAGGTTTCTGAACAGTTTCCCTTACCCATACCACGCAAACGCTGTGATTGTGCCTATAAATAGGCCCTGGCCGTCTATCTTCCAACACACTATCCCAACTCTATCCTGGCTTGATCCTCATATGCCTGAAGGCCTTAAATAGTTTTCAAAAAATCCTTCCAGGATCCTTTTACCCCACCCTATTCCGGATGAGAGTTATGCTTAAACAACATAAATCAATTCACACATGCACACTGTAGATGTGAATATACGAAATTAATATATTGAGTGTCAAGAATACTAAGATACCCTGCTTATTCTTCATTGACAATTCTCGGTGGTAGAGCGTTGGCGTAGCATTCAGGAGGTCGTAGGTTCGATCCCAGCGGCTGACAATCCTTACTGTGGTTTTTCCAGGGTTTATCCTCAGTCAGACCAGGCAAATGTCGAAATTGCACCTTCAACATAGGTAATGGCCGACACCTTCCCGAATCCTTTCCCCTTCCCTATCTCGGCCTGAACCTTAGATGCCTAAAAGCCATAAATAAAATTCAAATTCATTGTCAATTCAAAGTGCGTAATGTTATTACAGGACATTTATATTAAATCCAATTTTAATATATAGTGGTAGAAGAAACTCACAAATAGAAGCAGAAATGTTATTTGAAAACAAAAAAAATATTTTTTAAAAACTATTATTTATTTTAATGATAGACAATTGTGTGTGACAGGTTTGAACTCATTTACCCAATTTCCTTTTTTTTTAAATTGAATTTATCAGGGTTCGAACTCGCGACGGGATAACCACGAGAGGAAGACGGGATAACCATCAGACCAAGGATACTTGTTTATTCTGAATATGAGAACATACTGTTTATTGAAAACTATAGATCTTCTGCGGAACGCCAGTCTCATAACAAAACAAATATTATATTTTCCATGTGAAAGCATTGCTTTTATATACTTAGGATAGAAAAAATAAGCGGAGCAAATCAATACGTTTTAATTAAAAACCTGTAAGAGTTTGATGAACTAACTAATCGGACACGCAGAATTGCATAAACAAAAGCAACTTGTAACAAGTCAGCTATCTGGTTCCTCATTGGATCCTGCCAGTCGATCCCATACTGCCTACACAAAGTGAATTTTTAGTTACCAAAAAGGCATCATACAAATTTTTACGCCCTGCATTCAAATTTGAGGATGAAAATAGTAAAAAGGTTGGAAGTGATTACCACCTGCGACGTCATAGTGACAGGATCCGACGCCATTCACTGTAAATACAACGACCAAACAAGTATCTTCCAGGTCCTAGCTTGGTACAGCGGTAAGACGTTGGCTTACAAGTAATAAAAACGGGTTCGAATTCCGTAGGGAGTAAGATTTTTCTTTTTTCTTTCAAAATGTTTTTATATGTTCATATTTATTATTAATAATTGCTTTGGCATACAAATAGAAGCTACTGAAAGGATATATATGAATAAAGCAGGTCTGCCCCGCGAGGTGTGCAAGGGGACACGGTGCGTCCGAAGGAAGCTATGCGGCGTGAGCCTCAGGTGGGCGCAGGCCGCGATTTGCGATGGGCATACGCAGTGAAGCACTTTTGCGTATGCCCACCACTATCCGAGACCTGCGCCTCCCCCGCCGAGTTACATTTCTAGTAACCATGGGTTACCGGAGGCTAGGTAAGGTCAGGTTCGCAAAAAACAGATAGAAATGTGTTTTGAAAGAAAGAAACGAAAGTGTAAAAATACATAACCGAACCTGAACTTACCTAACCTACCCTAACCTATGGTCACTAATTTTATATAATCTACGAAATATTGAAGAAAGCAATTATTAATAATACATTTGAACTTAGGAAAATATATTTTTAAGTCAAGATGAAGAAAAAATATCGCCCACCCGCCGGGGATCGAACCCGTTTTTTTTATTTCGTGAGCCAGCCAGGGTCCTACCAATACGCCACGCCAGGCAGCTGGCAATTGGTGCTCTCGATACTGTATTAAATCCCTAGTCGTTTACATCATCCACTTCTGCCAAAAGCACTTTAAACGTAGAATTTCTAGTAAATTTCTGTTTATTCCTACCGGTTGGGATTGGCGAATAAGCGCGCCGCCATCACGTGGGATTTACTTTCTTGAAAGATAGTTCTGAAATCTAGAATATATATATATATATAAGACTTCAGTGCGAGCTGTCCCGGGTTCGATTCCCGGTGGGGGCTCAAAAATTTCGGTGTTGACCCAGCATCGTGAGGACAATTGGGGAGCTGCTGTGAATAAAATACAGTGGCGATCACAGTGAGAGCTTCGGCTGTCCTCTCCCAACCCGTCTGGTCAGCGTGGGAGTAGTAGACCAACTCCTCCCTTCGGGGAGAGGCCTCATCCACTAGTGGATTGAATATGGCTGTGATTTATTATATATATATAAACCGTTGAGTTTAGCGAGTTTAATGGCTGATTCAACAACACATGTCTGCGTAGCTAAGTGGTCAGGTGTCAGACTTTCATTCGCAACGTCTTTGGATCGATTCCACGACCGATTTTCTAAATATTTTCTTCTAGGAATGATGTGTTCGTGATTGCTACTGAAAAAGACTTATCCCGCACAGGGAGAAAACACAAGACGGAGAGAATATGGGGCAGGGGGAGAGAGACGGAGACTCTACATTCATAAACGTTAAGATTTCATTTATTTCCAGGTCTTGTGTCATTTTTCATTCCCTCTTTCCTTGTTTTCTCCTCTCTATTTTTGCTCTTTCCTCGCCTTCTTCCATGCTTTCTCTTTCTTTCTTTCTTTCTTTCTTTCTCTTTTTTTCTTTCTTTCTTTCTTTCTTTCTTTCTTTCTTTCTTTCTTTCTTTCTTTCTCTCTCTCTCTCTCTCTCTCTCTGTATGTGTGTGTGTGAACAATGCATATTGGCGATTTCTGCATGCTATCCATATTTTAATTTTTCCTTCTTTGGATTAATTCCTATCTCTTAGAACTTGACTCGTGAATGGCATTTCTTTCAATCTCGTGGTTCTCTAAATGGTGCTGAGCGAGTCAATACTTTCTTGCTCCAAATGGAGGAATATCCTAGCATGCAATGTTTTGGAGCATATTTGTACTGTCATGTTGGTTGTCTATCTTTGAGGGCTACAGTGCAACAGTTCTCCTGGAGAAAAAAGCACACTATTACATATCAAAGTACATTCAACGCATACATTATATGAAGGCTGCTGATTCGTGCTTCCTTGATATTTTATGAATTTTTGAAACTACAAAAATTTGTATTTTATGCATATTGGAGGACCGGTTGCTCTGGTGGGACAAAATATAAAAATCCATTTTTTTCACACGTTATACATTTATGTCAGGGAAAACTATTTACAATTTTGAACTTTATTAATATTAGAGATTGAATGAAGTCACAAATTTGCAAATTGTGGATGAATAATGCTCGTGCATGCTTTGGTAAGAAAATTGAAGATCCGTATCTCTGATGGAGATTAGATAAAAATTCCTACAATTTATACACTTATGTCAGAAACAAGTACATCAGAATTGTGAAGAACGATTTTACTGTTGCAATGATAATTAATATGCTTAAGTAATAAGAGATGCAGATACTACATTTCCCGTAAACGTCTGCTAACACAAATTTTGGCATGCGCCGCAATAAAAAATGGCTGGCAAAAATAAAATAATTCTCGTTTTCGACTATTCTTATTTGAGATATAAATATATAAAAAAAATTAAGGGGTTGAGCAGCCAAGCTGGGTGATTTCAGATAGGTATCGTGTACGAAGTATCTGAAACTTATTATATCTACTGTATTATTCCAATTTTCGTTTGGGGACACACACAGTTTTTTGCCCCCCCCCCCTTGGCTACACCCCTGTAAACACATGAACAATACACACTGAAACTTCAGAAAATAATTTTGGAAAGAGATTGAATATTTCTTGCTGCGATTTTCAACGCTTCTTGCATTCACTCCTGCAAAATAACTTTTCAAACATGGACTACTAAGGTCATGTGATAATTTCGGATCGTGGTCTGTATCTTTTGTTGGCCACAATTGTACCACTGGGCTGCAGCACTTGTCAGTAGGGTTATGCATGGGTTCCACAATACTAGCAGTGTTCCGTATTACCATCTTCTTCTATACTATTTGGCACTCATTTAACTTAAGACAGAAGCTTAACCTGAAACAGAGCACTTAAATGTTTCTATTCTTTGTGGGAAATTGAAATAAAAGATTAGTTTCATTTGAATGCGATCGTCGTGCCACATCTTCGTGTGTAAGTATACCATCTTTATACAGTTTAATTACTTTGCTCTTGTCACAAGGGAATACATATGGATGTTAATTATGTTCAGACTTGTTTTATGCGAATTTTAAAGTTTTGGAATACTTCCCCGCCCCAAACAATCAATCCCATGTTCAGTACATTATTTCAGATCTGATTTCGATGGACTAGAGGTGTTAAGCCCAATTAAAGATGACTTCAAATAGCTACAGCAATATAAGTTAAGCTAACCCAATCCAACTTAACCTAACCAAACTTTCAGTGTTTAGAACGATCCGGGGGAGAATCTAAAGTTTAGCCATTATTTCTGATAAAATAATTGAAACACGGCTTTTGAAATAATAGATTGACTCTAGTAGTTAATGCTTTTGATTACGAACAGTACGGTTGTATTGATAAGTTGAGAAGACTTTTTTACACATCCCCTCCAACTGAACCTGATCTAAGAATAAACTAGTTCTATGAATTACATATTCGGTTACAATTTTAAGGAGTACTAATTGAGATTCTTGGTCACAACCGTTGTAGTTTTAGAAAAAAAATATTGTTCCTAGTTCCTCTCTTTTAATATTTATTTTTGCGATTATCCAAAATAGCTAACTTTGGAATAGTCTTCCTTGTATCATCTATTCAATTTTAAGTAAAGATCGAGATGGTCAGGATTTGGGAACAAAACTGAAGAATTCTAGTCAGGATGGCTGGCATGAGGAATACAGCATTTTAATCTTGGCCACAAATTCGCATAAATGCGGATTCATATTCTGGAAACTTCATTGATGCACCAGGATTGGATAAGATGCAATTATGCTAAGTACGCCGTGATCAATTCGCTATTTACATATCTCTACACTTCTATTGGGTACTGTGAAGGTTCAAGGCCGTGATGGCTTAGTTCATCGTTTTTTTTCTAAACTATGGGAATTATAATGTTTAAAAAGTATAAATATAAGTAAGTTGATATGCTTAAGCAATAACTTTTTTTTTCATGGCAAAAGCAGTTTCATATGCTTTAATTACTTCACCCAGAATTATCAATTGGATTAATCAAATGCAACACAGCAAAAAACTGCAAGCGCAGCGAAGTCAAAGTTCGTGAAAATTAATATTACATATGCATTTCCTGTTCCTCTTTCTATAAAAAAGTCATCAATCAATTCACAAATCACGACTCAACATCAAACGACCTTATGGAACCTTGTTGCAGGAAGAATTCAAAATACATTTTCTATTCATGATAACGAAATTAGCTAGTTATCACTGAAGCGGAACATCAAAATGTAAGAAACAAAATATGCGTTCGTAGGTCTTCTTGTTTTTTTCCTTTGACTGATCTTTATGCCGTTGAGATGAATTTTTGACACACCACTCGATTCGGAAAGACGTCTTAAGCAACTCTGGGTGAGATAACAAGTCCTTTCATTTTTCTATTTTTGTATATTTTGTGGATTTATTTTTAACGGAGCGGGATATTTCTATTCGTTTAAGTAATGTTATATAAGACGGACATATAAGTCAAGTTGTCTGTCATGATAAGCCATTAATTATTTTTGGCAGCATGTTTTCCATAACGGTGTCATGAAACTTATATCGATATTCTTACCTGTCCATCTTTCTACCTATAGAGACCATTATTATTTATTTATTCACTTGATTTCCAGTTTACGGGCCAAACTGCCACCTGTGATGGTCTATGTCCGTTACAAGTAAGACGATATGGGGAAGATAATAGCTAGGGTTCTGTTCTAGATACCATCCCGTTATTCGCTTGCTGAAAATATCCTGAATCCTGGGAACCTCGGTCAGTTTGGTTGATAACAGGACCTGAATTTGTGTGTCTGTGTGTCTCTGTAGTCGAAAGCCAGGTCGAAAACTACGAAATTTTACAATATTCACACGTTCTGAAGTTTCAACATTCCAAAATTGCCAAATTTCGACATCCCCCTCCGCCAATCCAAAAAGGGAGTTAAATTCCGGAATCCCTAATGTTTCACAATTTCTGACCATCGCTGGATGAAATAATAAGTGATACGGAAAATTTAAAGAAAAGAAAAAGAAAACTTCCATTATTCGCTGAGTGAACATATGGAATGTCGATAGTTGTGTTCCTTTCGTTTCCGCCAATTGTTTCGAGTGCTGTTCTAATGTTATCGAAATTTGAAACAGTTACGTTCCAGATTATGATTAAAATTAATTCGATGGGCGGTTACGTTCCAGTTTCGATATTCCCAAAACCGTATTTTCTATTTAGATATATTGTGGAATTACGATCACTCCTCTCCAGTGTTATTTCGAAGTCCTCGGGCATAACCATTTCCCCACGGGGGACTTTATTTATATTTAATCTTCTTCTTTCTCCCAGTCTTTTCCCACCTACGTGGGGTCGACTTTTCTGATGAGTCTTCTCCACAAAGCCCTGTCCTGAACTTCTTCCACTGACAGACCTTTCTCCCCGAGATTCTTCTTAACCCTATCCATCCATTTCCTCCTTGGCCTCCCTCTTCCTCTTTTGCCCTCCACTTCCATTGCTATCACTCTGCTGGCTACATGGTCATTTGTTCTCCTCATTACATTTCCATACCACTGCAGTCTTCTTTCTTGTATCTTCTTAGATATCTCTACAACTTTGGTTGTACCTCTTGCTATCACATGTCTCACTCTGTCTCTTCTTGTTACCCCCACATCAAGCGTAGCATTCTCATTTCGGTGACATCTAATCTCTTTAATTGTGCTTTCTTTATTGGCCATGCTTCTGCTCCGTACATTATTGCTGGACTAACCACTGTTTTGTAAATCATCTCTTTATTCTTCACCGTGTTCCTGCGGTCGCAGAGAACGCCACTTACTTTATTTCAATTTCGTCATCCCTCTTCCATTCTGTGTTATTTCCGAGTCCAAATCGCCATTCCCAGTAACAGTTGAGCCTAAATGTTTTAAACTTTTCACTTTGTTCAATCGTTCTTCGTGCAACATCACTTCTCCATTAAACTCAAGAAACTCAGTTTTCTTTCTACTGATCTTTAGGCCTCTATCTTCCAGAGACTTCCTCGAACTCTGTACTTTCCTTTCAAGTTCTACCCTATTAGTATTGCATAGTACAATATCATCGGTAAACATTATACACCAGGGGGCTTTATCTCTCTCTGACTATATTGAAGAGGTACAGGCTTAAGGCTGAACCCTGGTGTAATCCAACCGTAACAGGGATTTGGCGTGTCAATCCCACACTACTTCTTACCTGAGTTCTAGCTCCTGTATATATATCTTGGATTACCCTTACATATTTCTCTGGCACTCTTTTCTCCCTCAAGCATCTCCATACTTCCTGACGTGTTACTCTGTCACAGGCCTTCTCCAAATCAATAAAGACCATATGCAATCCTTTTCGCTTTTCCTTATGCTTTTCCATAGTTTGTCTTAATATAATAGTTGCATCCGTTGTACTTTTTCCTGGTATAAATTAAAATTGTTCTTCTCCTATTGATGCTTCTTGTCGTAATCTTCCTTCTATAATTTTCTCCTAAATCTTCAACGTGTGTGACATTAGCTTAATTCCTGTATAGTTTCCACAATCCTGTATATCTAACTTCTGCTTAAAAATTGGTAGAATGTCACTCTCTCTCTCCACTGAGTAGGCATTTTTTCTTGTTCATAGACTTTTTGCATCGGATGTCATACAATATCTATACATTCTGGCCTCAAACTCTTCCACGATTCTACTGGTATGCAATCAGGACCTGTAGCTTTTCCGATCTTCATTTTCCTTACTGCTTTTTCTACTTCTTCTCGGCTTATTCTTGACGTTGGTCCAGGATTTGGGGTTCCATCGCTAAAAAGTTTTCTAGGATTTTCTTCATTTAGGAGCGTTTCAAAATATTCGGCCCATCTATTTTTAATCCTGCCTTCATCGGTAAGTAATCCTTGGCCATTCTTAATTTGCTTAGTATGGGTTATCCTTTGTTGCCTTGTCTCTGATTTTCGCTAACCTGTATAGCTGGTGTTTCAAGTTCGTTATACAGTTCATCCCAGTCTTGTGTTTTTACTCTAGCCACTGCATTCTTTGCTTCCTTATTAACCGCTTTGAAGCTACATTTATCTTCTTCTGTCCCTGAAACATCCCATTTTGTTTTAGCTTTCTTCTTTGCTTTAATAGCTTCTTGCACTTCCTCATTCCACCACCAGGTCTTTTTTCCTGCAGGGGGAGCTCTTTCCATAAGTTGTACCCAAAGCCTTCTCTGCGGCCATTAGCATGATTATACTGTTCACATCCTACTATTTTTGCACATCCTGTTCTTGCAGATTTATTCTTTCGATAACCTCTTTCCTGAACAATTTTCTTAGTTTCTCTTCTTTCAGTCACCACCATCTAATTTTGGACTCTCCATTTCGTGGCAGCCTATTATCTCTACCTGCAAACTCAAAGTCCACAATCACCACTCTGTGTTGTGGGGTCACACTTTCACCATTTATGACCATGAAGTTCTTACTTCTTAATCTCCTTAAGATGTTGTCTTCGGCACAAGATGAAATCGATTTGACTTTCTTTTCCACTACTCTTGTAAGTTAAGGGATACTCCTTTTTGTTCTGAAAAAATATATTTCAAATCGCCAGATCGAATGCCGTCGGAAAGTCTATTACTCTTTCTCCTTCTTCGTTCCTATCTCCCACACCCCAGCCACCGTGGATCTTCTCAATGCTTTCTCTGCTTCTGCCTACATGTCCATTCAAGTCGCCGCCCACAATTACTCTTTCCGCTGGGGAGTATGCTTTATATTTATTTGCTTTAATTTCTGGACTGTACTGACCGATACTTAAGTTAATATGGTGAGACTAAATCTTTTTCATTATGAATACACTGAGTAACCTTTGAACCTCTATTGCCACTCCTTTACACCCCACTTCAATGTGAACTTTGGTTCTAGATCACAAGGGTTGCCTGTGTTTGTTATCTGTACAGTATTAATCTGATTGAATACATTTTGTAACAAATCAAAAGGATTATCCAGGAATGGCGTGATTGCAAGTTGATCAGTATGTTCAAAATCAGCAAATAATATCAGTGAATATCAAAGTGATTACCTCCTGAATTCGTGTATTGTTTCTGAAATAAAATATGTAGCCCTATGCGATTATAATTAGTAAAAGGCAAGTTAGCCAAAAATAAATCATATATCCGGTTGTTGATGACGATCAAATTTGTAAATAAATGTAAAGATCCAATTTGGTTTCTTCTAAAGGAATATTAAAAATTCTAGGGTATATTTAATAACAGTATCACGAACCCGGTTCCTTCTATTTAAAGAGTTATTTTTCTCAAATCATTTTCGGGACATATTTTCTCGTATTTCTGGGAGAGGAGAGGAGAGGAGATAATATGACTTGGTTTCTCCTCAAACATTAGTGAGCTGAAGCTGAGAGCAGATAGCATGTTCGCAATTCTATAGAACCTTTGACTATTGCAATTTTCAATTATTGAAGAAGGGACAATCAACATGCACGGCAGTGCATGAGCCAAGTTCTTCACGTCAGAAAACGTCAGCACTGCCAGAAGCATGTTATACAGGAACAAGAGTTTATGGCAAAATCGACGATTTGGGGGCCCCGTAAGAAAAAAGATGTTAAAGATAGGAATATGAGCTTTTGCCGTTAAGGAGATATGGTAAATATGTGCAGATGTACAAAATTTCATATTCGTATCTCAAACTATGTTCTAGTTGTGGACCCCTGAAATTGCACATTTTAGGCTAACTGACTCACTCACTCACTCACTCACTCACTGACTCACTCATCATATTGTTTAGGGTGTTTGAAGTAAGCTAGATACATGAAATTTGGTATGAAGGTAGAGGATGATAAGTAGATAAAGGAAAAATTCCGACATTTTGAAAAGGTCGCCATCTTGGATTCAAAATGGCCGCCAAACCTAAAATTTCAAAGAATACACAGCCTAAACGACTAAAGATAGAACAGTGAAATTTGGTATGAAACTACATCATTGATAGCAAATTAGGAAAACGTTTTAAAAATTTGAAAAAGTCGCCATCTTGGATTCAAAATGGCCGCCAACCCTAAACTATTAAAGAATACACAGCCTAAACGGCTGCCGCTAGAATAATGAAATTTAGTTTGACAGTACAACATTATTAGTAGATTATGAAAATATTACAAAATATCTCTAAAGACGCCATCTTGGATCCAAAATGGCGGGCGTCATAAATCCATTTTCCAACTGCTTGAGCCAGAGATACGAAATTTGGCATAATGATGTATTATCAAGAGTAGTTTAGGAAAACATAACAACGTTTTAAAAAATTCACCATCTTTGATTCAAAATGGCAGCTGAAATACAATTGTTCACATCGTTCGAGATAGAGAAATGAAATTTGGTATGACAGTGTATCATCACGAGTATGTCACGAAAATATAAGAAAACGTTAAAAATGTGTCCATCTTTTATCCAAAATGCCCGCCTAAGCCCCACTTTATAACGACTGAAGCTAGAGAAACGAAATTTGGTATGAAGGTGTACCATTA
>JAGDQP010005860.1:0-75589 GCA_022664845.1 Lepisma saccharinum | reverse complement strand
CTATCTTTGGTTATTTCCAAGTTCATTCAGAGTTTACTTAGTTGGTGATGATCCCTTTCGTTGGAGGTTCCCACTATAGTTGAAACCTGTTAGAGCGGGAAATGATCGTCGATATGTTCTTGATGGTGGCAAGTATACTAAAAGCAGGCGAATAACTCATCATTCAGCATTACACAGGACGGTACAGACTGAGCCAGGACCTTGTCATTTTTAGTAATACGAATTGTCCATACTTCGTGTTCTGTGCCCGAAACAGTAAATGGTTAGACAGCTACATAAATGGTGCCAGTAGAGGGGACGAACTCCGGACTGTTACAAACTTGAAACAGTACCTAACACAAACAGCCTTCACACAAAATAATTGTTGATGTACAAAATACAATGAAAGAACCAAACAGAGTGGAGTTGTCTTAACAGTATACCAAAACACATAAGCAGAAAAGAGAGAATTGTCACTGACAAAAATGAAAACGGCCGTTCTTTTGAGCAAAACCTATGAGCATATTCAGGAAATAAAAGACAAATAGAGAAATTAGGAGATGGAAACCATTAAGTTAATCAAGTGAAGGATGGTATTACTGAGAGAAGCTGGACACCATGAAAGAAAGCGACAGAGTCATAAGCCAACCTCAATACCAAAAAGGAAAATGAGGAAGCCACAATTAACGTTCACAAGGTCAAAAAACAGAGCCAGCCAACAGTCGTTCAAACAGTAGAGGATCCAGTGGACCCGTGTACTGGGCTAGTTTTCTTTAGAATTGGGCAGTCACTGGCGCAAGCTTTACTGTCTCTGCTAAGTGTGATGTCTATTCTTGCATGTTTTTTAGCTTTATCGTGGAGCGCTAGAATTTTCATTACATTTAATGTGATTTGAATAAATGACCTAGATTAAGTGTCTTTGAAGTTACATTACGCCTATATTTCACGACTATGCCCAGTTTGTATACCCAAATTTCAACACTACAACAAACTTTGTCTCATCCTCTCTCTCTCTCTCTCTCTCTCTTTCTCTTTGTCTGTCTGTCTCTGTGAAAATTATTTGCTTGCTTGAAAAGGGTTTGTCGACTCTGCACACAAAAGGCCAGGGTTTAGTTGTTCTGGGGGTGTACCTTACAATTTAGGGGAAATGTTGGGGTATTAAGTGGTTTAGGGAAATCCCTGGTTTTCACCCTGTAGTTCTCGTTTGAAATTTTGAGCTGTTTTATTCTTACTTTTCTTATGCAGCGTTATCCGAATTAAAGCAGTGTTTTAAATTTTAACAGCAGATGTCACTTGAACTTGGAAACAATAGAAAAATATCCGTGCGCGGATTGAGTAGGCAATAAGCAGATGAGTGGATAAAAAGAAAAATTAAATATTAAAAGTTAATAATTCGGTTTAATGATGAGTCAAGAGAATAGTTGAAAAGATAGAAAATTGAGTAGCTTTATTGCCGAAAACCTCTTCCCGGAACATCAGGGCAAAAATAGGACAATCTCGATTTCCGGGACGTTTGGTCACTCTAATTTCGCTTCATTTCAAGCCCCTAAACACATATCCTGAACTATGGGTGTGAAAATAACTACAATTTTGGAAACAATACTGCACATTAACATCATCTCTTTAGTGATGGCTATTTATTTCTGCAGGTTTGTTTTGAAGAAACACGACAATATTTGATACATTTTCTGTGGTTTGGATATTAGTTTGGTGGTTTGGAAACACGACAATATTAGATACATCTTCTAAAAGATTTTATTTTCAAAGATGCGTATGCTCACAAATTACCTTAATGAAGAAGTCTTCTCAATTATTTGGACAAATTAAAGCTTCTTGTTCAAATTTACTTGTCTATGTTATGGGAGTACTAATGACTCGACTTTATCACCTATCCTTTACAAAGAATATTCTACTCACGAACTTGTGTTATATTGTTGGTTTTAAGAACAAAGCATAGCTTCTTACTAACCACATACATTAAGCTTTTGTATATCTAGAAATAAAACTTAAAAAGAATGGATAATTAAGGTTTCATCAATCCTCCTTCAAGATAACGTAGATAAGTTGGTAGCGTAGACAGAAAAACATGGACTCAAGATAAACACAACCAAGACTGCTATGAGGTCAGTAGCGGAAAGGAGACAACGACAAAAATAATATGTGTACAGAATTAGTGGGAATATGATTAATAGAACTGATTGTGTGAAAGATCTAAGAATCACAGATAAGTGTAAACGAACAAGTAAATAAGGTCGGATTTCTATGGAGATGTGCTAAGTTTTTTTTTTTGATCTGACTCTTCTAAAACTGTTTCAGATATTTGTATGTCCGATAATGGATTTCACAACACTAGTGTGGAATGATTGTAACCATCTGAAAGACAAAACAAAAGATAGAAAGAAAGAGTACAGAATAGGCTCTTGCGACTACTTATGGCAAGGTGGACTAGGCATTTTCCCTTTTGATATTCACTATCATGAATTGCTACAAAACCTTCGAAACTGCCCTTTTTAGTAAAAACTGGCACAGATTGAAAAGGAGTCTTAGTGTAATAAAAATATTGTAAGGTTTCTAACCGCATTATAATCGAATGTAATTAGGCGAACGCCGACTGTAGGTTAAATTTAATTAATTAATAATGGAAGATTAAGTTTCCTGCTTACTCAAGAGATGTCAGCAGGAGCACCTATACAAGATTTGTTGTTGTCTCAAAACGCAAGCATATTTGTTTATATGTGCTTTATTTCTGTTAGTTTAGTTAAATTGAGGTTTGACGAAAATTCGTACCATAAGCATATCGTTTTAGTGTTCGAAGCACATTCGTGTAAGCCATACGAGCACTCATGGAACCACCGTACAAGTCTTTTTTCTTTTACTGAAACGTGAACTCTCTGAGTGTTTAATCCAGGCCATTGGGCCTTTCTCTTACCGCATTTGATTGGTAGGAATGATCTTACTTTTTGGAGAGCTTAGGTGATAATGCCTTCGCTTATAATAAAACAAAATATAAGTACAGTAAAAACTGCACACCCCGGAAACCTGTAAATACGGAAATAAATTTTCCAGAACGGATCGATTTTATACTTAAAAATGACCTGCTTAAGGCGGAAACCTCTGTAACGCGGAAACGGAACACTATTTAAAGACCCACGAGATATTTTTATACTCACAAGTAAAGTACCCGAAGTGAGGACTCGAGTTGCTCATCAAGTGATACCTTAAATTGAAGCTAGTGACGAGTATAGTACACCTGTGAAATCCTAGCTGCAGAGCTCCAGAAATAAAAAGGTTATGGCGGGTCAAAGTTCAAAGAGAAAGCGAATTGTATTGAAAGAAGTCACAACGAAAGGCAGAACAAAAGTCAGAAGGACATGGATTTGAATTGAAATGCGATTCACGTGAAGGAAAGAGGCACGTACAAAGTACTACACATTGATACAATCAATATGTAAGTCGTCAATGAAGGCGTGTGATAAGGAGATACTTTGCTCACAATGAGCACACTTGACAAAAGAGATGTTCTCACATGAGGTCTTGTAACACTCGTCACGAATATTAGAATCAAAACAATAATCCAATGGAGAAATCCAGGGCTCGGGTTCCTCATCCAAGTAGCCGCTTTTGTAAAACGCAAACCTGATCATGTTGCGAAATCGTGAGGCGCTGAATTGGAAGAGAGTGAAGGACTGCATTCGTAAAATGTTATCCCGATGTCAGAGATTAATTTCCGAGGAAGCGATAACTGTGTCAGTAATGAACCTGATAAATGATTTATATGGACGGAAGAAGTGAACATCAAGTGGTTGGATGAAACCAGTGCAACCACCAGGAATTAAACGTTTGAACAGTGTTATATGATTAGAGCATAATTCATTTGATACGTGATCATCCTTATTTGCACTCCATGAATCCAGCAAAAGCAAGACTTTATCACGATCGGCAGACAGGCTATTCCAGATTACAGAATAAAACTGTTTTATATCACTTTTGTGGACATCACAAGCAGCTAAATTCGCTTTCTATTTGAACTTTGACCCGCCATAACCTTGTTATTACTGGAGCTCTGCAGCTACGATTTCATAGGTGTACTATACTCGTCACTGGCTTCAATTTAAGGTATCACTTGATGAGCAACTCGAGTCCTCACTTCGGGTACTTTACTTGTCAGTAAGACGGAAATTTCTTCTTTGCTTTTTTCTTTCGTAACAAAACAATTCAATAGGTTGATAACATCACTGTTACCGCTATCTTATCAATAGCATTATCGATATGAAAGAAGGCGTCGCTAACAGTAACATTGTCGATTCGAAAGAAAGCGCTTGCATGGTTTATTATTTCCTTCTTAAAATTGTAAGTTATTGTCGCATGAGTTTGAACGTCTCATTTGTGTACATACTGCATTTTTTTTATCTCAGTTGTACTCGAACTGTGATAGGATTTGGTTTCGGGTTGCATTCTCTCAGAAATGTCTTCAAAACGTACGTGCAGAACTCTGTCTTTGAAAGAGAAAATAAAGGTCATAGAAGAACACGAAATAGAAAAACATTATGCCAAGGAACTAAGGACAAAATTCAGGGTTAGTATAACTCAAATTTATGACATTTTAAAGAATGCTGAAAAATTAAATAACAATGCTTTAAAGGAACATCAGGTGAAGTGAAGCGTTTGGGCAAAGTTTCTGTCAACGAAGATATTAATAATGCTGTATATGAATGGTTCGTTAGTTCACGCGCTATAACTAATGCAAAATTATAACATGTCTTCTTTAAGTCAACCTTATATAAGAAGGAAAACTGTAAAGACGGAAAATTTGTCTAGTAACCATCACAGTTCCGGGATATGCAGTTTTTTCTGTAATTAATGTGTGTATGAATTCTTAATAGCTTTCAAGCGCATTACTTCCATTAGAGTAGTTTTTGATATTATAGTATAAGGAAAATATGTTTGGATGGTGTTGAGGCAAGAAGCAGTAAATCTTGCGTTACATACTTTCAACACAAAGAACAGAAGTCTCTCTGCAAATCATGAATACAAATACTAACCACACCGTGATCCTAAATTCTAGCAGTAACAGTTGAACCTAATATTCTGCTATTTGTCACCCACTTTCCTGTATTTGAAATTCTTCCTATTCTGATTGCTATTTTGTTTTCTTCATATTATTCAAGAATCCCTCCATCAGAATCATCAATTCAAGATATGCGTTTAGGAATATACTCGTACGGATCAGTAGTGTATACAGAACAGAATGCCCAAAAATATACAGGGTGTTTTCATCCGTAGGATCATTTTTACATGCGTTACATGTGCGTTAACGGTACGTGCGTTGCGTGCGTTGACCATTATTAAAGTAGCTTTCTACCTATGCGTAAGGATTATTTTTAGGTTTACTTTATACATAAACGATTATTACATGCATTGTTAGACCCTTACTCTAAATTTTATTAGGTTGACTTTTTATGTACACGGTACCTGCGTCATTATTTTTAAGAGTGTGTACACCAATGATAGCAGAGAATAATAATACATGAAATTAATATTTTATTGATTGATCATTTTAAATTACCTAAGGTGAATGTAATTTTACAATTTGATTTACAACCGCATGCTCCTATCGAAGTTAAACTCGTAGTGTCAGATGCACAACTTAACATATATAACATTGATTTGTCTTAAACGCGAACACAATTGTTAGTCGATTGACCTTTATATGAAGATACAAACTTTTACTGAAAGACTAACGTGAAAACTTGAATTTTATTCTGTAGAGAAATTCACTTTACTGCTAACCTTAATGGAAAGAAGTGAGAAAAATTAGAACCGTTTTGAAATTCTATTTGTTGTTAGCGAGAAAAACGTTTGTCAATATCTGGTTATTTCTTTTTTCTTAGAATCTGCAGTTAGAACACACCTCTGACAAAACACTCACTTACAGAACCGGATTTTGCAAGAAGTAATCGGAAATAGTTTTAAAGTTGAAACGAGATATCTCTCCCCAATCTTTATTTTCTTTATCGCGCGGTCAGATCAGTCCCTGGGGACATGGTCTTTCATGTTTCCTTGTTTCTGCTATAAAAGCTGGAAGATCCGAAAGAACTTTATAAACAAAATAGGTAAATTGGTGTGAGGTATAAAAACCTAAATTCACAAGCAAGTGGTTTTTTATTGGCCCTTGTTTATGTCTGGACGGATTTATGATAGACAACCGTTAAAATCTAAATTGAATAGAATGTAAATATTTTGTTATCAATTTTTAACGGGAAACAGGTTTTTCTTTTTTAGAAATGCCTAGAATAACGGAGAACAAATAACTAGGTCAAAGCAGGGAGGAGAAAAGGTGAGGGTATTATGAGTACCGGTTTTGAAACTCGTTTTATAGCCTGGAGGTTGTTGCCGTCAGGTGGAGGGGAAGGACTGCAGGTACAGCGCCCTCTAACAGAAGGTCATTTTAGATGTTTACATGTTATCCTAACTTATGTTTGATTATAATTTGATTAATATTAATTGATAATGAATAAAATGCGTGGTATTGCTAGGAATTGAATTATTTTTATATAAAATAGATGGTTAATTTCTTTTCCTTTTAGGAGAGATGCTACAGGTCCAACTTTTGGACATATCCAACTTTTATTTTTGGACTTTGATGTTTATTGGTGTAAGGAAATAATTATTTATTCATCATTTTTAGTTTTTCTTCGGAGAATGATATGTAGGAGGATTGAACACACATTTCTTATGAACGGAGAGAAATAGTGTACGACGCTGCTGTTGCCGCTGTCGTCGTCGGTGCCACCGTTGCTGTCACTGACCGTTATCTTGGCCGGATCGCTGTAATCACTGTCGTAACCGTAGCCGAACCGCTGTTGATGCTGTTGTCGGCGAACGTTGTCGCTGCCGTTCACGTAGCCGGACCGCTAACGCAGATGTAACGCACGCGTTGATGCTGACACAGCCGAAGGTTCTGCTGCCGTCGTTTCCGTGGCCGGACTGCAGTTGCCGCACATCGATGGACGCAAACAGTCAATTATACACCTGTTGCCTTTGCTAGCACAGTTGCCGCACACCTCATCCATCACATGCACAGTCAAATTCCAGCAGGGATCAGGGGTGATGCGAAACTACAAAAAAAAAACATGTTCTCAAACATAACAATGAGAGAAATGAGAGTAACAACTGCGTGAATAACAAATTCAACTTAAATGACCAGATTGTGTAAAAATAACTTGTCGTAACACGCTCCAAGCATCAAAACAAACTTCTTTCCCCCTCCCTCCGAACACTGCAGATATAAACCAACAAAAACACGCGTTGATCCAATTCTGCATTCAAACGAAAGAATGTCAAGAAAAAAATAAAGTAACACCTGCACAGTTATACTCTTAGAAAAGCCGTAGTCTGTTGTAACACGTTCCTTAGCATCAAAAGGAGGAAAAACAAACATTATTTGTCCTTACAAGTCCGCACATGCCCAGATCCTAACCCCCCAAGCACGAAAAAATCTAACGATCCCCAAACAGTAGTTCCACAGCAGTCGTGGCAAGAGCTTCGCTCCCAGACGACGAGTGTGTGACAATTTAATATTTTTCAATTTTGTTCAAACAAAATGTCACGTTCAGAAGCTACATGGATGAGGTGTGCGGTAACTGTGCTAGCAAAGGCAACAGGTGTATAGTGACTATGTCTGCGTCCACGGATGTGCGGCAACTGCAGTCCGTCCACGGAAACGACGGTAGCAAAATTTTCGGCTGTGTCAGCACGAACGCGTGCGTTGCATCTGCGTTAGCGCTTCGGCCACGGGAACGACAGCGACAACGTTCGCTGACAGCAGCAACAACAGCAGTTCGACTACGGTAACGATAGTAGTTACAGCGATCCGGCCACGGTAACAACCAGTGACAGCAACGCTGTTCATAAGAAATGTGTGTTCAATCATCCGACATATCATTCTCCGAAGAAAAACTAAAAATGATGAATAAATAATCATTTTCTTACACCAATAAACATCAAAGTCCCAAAATATAATTTGGATATGTCAACGTATTACCTGTAGCATCTCTCTTAAAAAGGCAAAAAAATTAACCATCTATTTTATATCAAAATATTCAATTCCTAGCTATACTACTCTACATTTTATTTATTATCAATTAATATTCATTAAATGATAATCAAACGTAAGTTAGGATAACATGTAAGCATCTAAAATGACCTTCTGTTAGAGGGCGCTGTACCTCCAGTCCTTCTCTTCCACCTGACGACAACCTCCAGGCTATGAAACAAGTTTCAAACCCGGTATTCATAAAACCCTCACCTCTTCTCCTCTCTGCTCTGACCTAGTTATTTGTTCTCCGTTATTCTCGGCATTTCAAAAAATGAAAAGCTGTTTCCTGTTTAAAATAGATAACAAAATAACTTTAAGTTCTATTCAATTTGAATTTTAACGGATGTCTATCATAAATCCGACCAGCCATAAACAAGGGGCAATTAAAAACTACCTGCTTGTATTTAGACTTTTATGACACCTCACGCCAATTTACCTATTTTGTTTACAAAGTTTTTTCGGATCTTCCAGCTTTGACAGCAGAAATAAGAAAACGTGAAAGACCATGTCCCCAGGGACTGGTTTGACCGTGCGATAAAGAAAATAAAGATTGGGGGAGATATATCTCGTTTCAACTTCAATAACCAGGTATTGACAGAATAATTTCAAGACGGTTCTAAAATTGTCCTCACTTCTTTCCATTAAGGTTAGCAGTAAAGTGAATTTCTCTACAGAATAAAATTCAAGTTTTCACGTTAGTCTTTCAGTAAAAGTTTGTATCTTCATATAAAGGTCAATCGACTAACAATTGTGTTCGCGTTTAAGACAAATCAATGTTGTATATGTTAAGTTGTGCATCTGACACTACGAAGTTTAACTTCGATAGGAGAATGCGGTTGTAAATCAAATTGTAAAATTACATTCACCTTAGGTAATTTAAAATGTTCAATCAATAAAATATTAATTTCATGTATTATTATCCTCTGCTATCATTGCTGTACACACTCTTAAAAATAATGGCACAAGTACCGTGTACATAAAAAGTCAACCTAACAAAATTTAGGCTAAGTGTCTAGCAATGCATATAATAATTGTTCATGTATAGAGTTAGCCTAAAAATAATCCTTGCGCATACGTAAAAAGCTGCTTTAAAAATGGTCAACGCACGCAACGCATGTACCTTTAACGCACACGTAACGCATATAAAAACGATCCCATGTATGAAAAGCACCCTGTATATTTTCGGGCGTTTTGTTCTATATACATTACTTGGCTCCTTCAGGATTAACGAAAGTGAACTTGTGAGGGCTTTTTTTTATTTCTCTAAACGATGATATTTTGTGAATAAGATTTCGAATTTTACGTAAAGTCCTAGTATCGAGATTGAAAAAGATATACCGACCTTTCTGCGAAAGAATGAGTTAATACTATTTACAGGATGTGATTTGAAAGACGTTTATTTTAACGTTATAGGTGACTAGCTGGTTTGCTCGCCAGTTGGAGTGGAGTGAATAAAACATGGTGGCAATGCTAACAGTTATTCTACAGGTACTACTGTTACTAATGCCACAACAACAAAAACAACAACAACTACTACAATAACAATTAATATTACTACTACTACAACTACAAATACTACTAGTAGTAGAAGTTGTTGCTGTTTTAGTAGGGTAGTGTTGTTGCAGAAGTTATATTACTACTTCAGCAGCACTTCTATACTACTAACACAGCAACAACAACAACTGCTACTACATCTGCATCTGCAACAACAACAACTACTACTACTATTAATAATAATACTGTTAGTATTAATATTAGCAGTTACCCATACCTTACGTATTACAGTTTATTCAAATATTAATTAAATTATTATTTCTGATTTACAACAATAAGGATTTGAAAATAATATATCTATCTACATAAATATAAAATCCCTAATTTCTGTGTCTGTCTGTCCATCCAGGAGTTTTAAAAGCACTTCCCGTAAGTCTAGAATGCTAAAATTTGGCACAAAGCTTCGTGGCAACGTCAAAATTTCCTAAAAAAAAAAAAAAATCCAAAATGTGAAAATATCCCCTTATGTACCCAATAACACCTCACTAAATATTCAATTCATTGTTAATATTTTTAATTTGCAAAAATATTGTGAACTAAATAAATAGTTCAGAGTTTTTAAGTCCAAATTTATTCTCTTACAAACCAGAAATAATTTGATTTAAGATTTAAATGCATAATAAAATTAGTAAAAGTAATAGTAATAATAGTAATAGTAGTAGTAAAAGGAGTAGTATTTTGAAGTAGTACTAGTTGTCGTTGTTTCAGTTTTGGTAGTAACAGTAGTTGTAGTACCATTAGTAGTAGTTATAATTGTAATAGTAGTAGTAGTTATAATTGTAGTAGTAGTATTTAGTTGTAAAACATCTTTGGTAAACTTTTGTATAGTCCATTTTAGTAGATTAGACTGCGGCCCGTCACGATTATATGAGAGTAATCAGGACCGTCATTTCAGTTTTTCCTGGGGTGGGTAAGTCAAATACTGATGCCTATATATATATATCATATTCAGCCGTTTTCTATCCACTGCTGGATGAAGGCCCGCACTCCCCCTTTTCTTTCCACATATCCCTCCAGCTGCTATCCTCATCCATGCAGCTCTTGAAAAACATTTGATTTTCATCTACCCATCTTACATTTGGACGTCGTCTCGGTCGTTTCTTTTCTCTAGGAATCCAATGTAGTACATTAGTCATCCACTTTCCATCTGTTCGCCTAGCTATGTGACCAGCCCATTTCCACTTCATCATCTTCGCAGTCTTGATTACCTTTGTTTCTGCGCGAATCCATTCATATGTCTTCCTGTCCCTCCTGGTTATTCCTAGCATGCATCTATCCATTGCTCTTCGTGTGACTCTCAATCTTTGAGTCGTTTGCGCATTCAATGTCCAAGTTTCACAGCCGTACATCATCACTTGAGATACACTGGTAGTTTGCTTTTGTAAATAAAGTATAGGCTTCCAAACGAACTCCACTTCATTTTACATCTTTCATTTATTTCATCCGTCAACTTGGCATTCGATGTTTTGAGCTATCCTAGGTACACATACTCACCAACTATGCCTATTGTCTCTCCGTTAATCTTCACTTCCTTCTTTGGAGCATGTTGATTGTATATATATATATATATATATATATATATATATATATATATACGCGCGTGTGTGTTTTAAGGAATAGAATGAGCCAACGTTTTTCATGTGTACCATCATTGGACATATCCTCGCAGTATATTATGAACGTAGTATACAGTAAATTAAAAGGTTTACATGGAATATTCTGAATGTTATTATAATTCCGTACATTAAGATATGCTAAGAATATTTACAAATTCACTGATTCCTTGACACGTCCCTTAAACTTTGTAATAACTTGTAACGAAAAAATGTTGTAATAATCCCTGCCGGCGACTCATATTTCTTGGCACCGGTACGTGATTTTCTGTATATTAAGGTCTCATTCCTTAAAATTAATGTAGTAGCTTCTCTTCAACCACCCAAGAAGCAGCTTAATACCTGGAATATATTTAAGTATATATTAATTAGGGAATCTTACTTACTGACTTCCCTAGTATGGTGGGACTAGTCATAGTGTAATAAGCAGCTGCAAAAAAATTTGGTGCAGATCGGTCCTTCAGTGTGATATAAAAACCCTCAATATATTTGGTAATTATACTATCAATTATGCTAATGCAGTGCTCGGGAGGCTCTATGGGAGGTTAGGACGGGTAAGTTAAACTGTATATTAGCCTGTACCGAAAAATCATATATAAATATTTAATCTGCTGAAGGGGATTAGGTACACAAGGATTGCCGTGGACAGTTTGCAGGCTTGAGATGCTTGGAGGATGAGGATCTTCGCAATAAACGTCGATACATACGATGATAATGAGAATATTTAGGATAATAGTAAATCGCATTATAAGATAGCAATGGGGTACTTCGATGCAAAAGTAGGGACTAAGCGGAGCAGTCACACAAAAATGGTAAAGTTTGTATTTGGCAAAAGAAACAACAGAGAAGAACGAGGAGAGTGAAGAGAGACTAATGAAGTTTTAAGAAACCGATAAACGATTCATTTCGAGCGCATGTTTTATGAAGAAAACTCACAGGAAGTGAGCACGGGAAGGCCCAAATGGAGCTGACAACAAAATAGATTATATTCTATTAAAACTCAGGAAAATTGCCTAAGACATGTATCTTCTGAACAGTTTCGAAATCTCGAGTGATCGTTGGATAATGAGATGTGAGTATGAAACAAACATTAGATTACAGAAGAAGGTTATCAGAGGAAATCCATCATTTTAGATTGTAGAAAAGTAAGGAAAAGCAGACAGAAATCCCATGTAGAACTAATGAACACAGTCAGCGCCTGGGAAGAGATAGAAGATTAAGAAGATATCAATTGCAGAAATAATGTACTGACTGGGATAATGAGAGACACAGCAAAAGAAATAGCAGGCGTGATAATGGAGAGTAAAATCTTGGAAAAACAAAACTTTTGATGGGGGAAAAAATAAAAATAAAAAGGGGAAAATACTATATGGAGAATTGAACACGTTGAAAAAAAACTTAAGGAAAAATGTACATAAATACTACATACATATTGTTAGCGAAGAAACCACTTACTGAAAACAGAGTTTGAAGAAAACCAAACAACAGCTCTTCAGCTTTAAAAAAACAAACGAAAATAAACTGGAGATTAGGAGACCTGATGGAACGGTAACCAGCAATTATAAAAACATATTTTTAAAAAATCAAAAGAGAATTGAACTATTCCGATGAAGAACTGGAATAGAAAAGGGAGACGAAAAGGATGTAGAAGTTCCAGACATAATGAAATAATATATTACTGTACAAATTCTTTACAACTAGAATGAAAGTGGCTGAAGAGGGCGGAAACAGCAGAAGGAAAAGGGTTTGTGTTATGTAAACATCCCAGCAACGGTATTATAATCATTTCCAGGAATCAAACAAGTCACACATACTGTTAAATATTTTGGAAAAGTTTCTGGAGATATCCGTTAATGTTTCTGAGAGATGTCAGTATTTACAGTTGAAAAAGCAGCGAATAATTTACGTTATTGGAATGCCTCAGTGTTCGGTTCCAGTGTGATTTGTGAACATACGCATAAAAAGAAAACATTTTGTTATCTTAACCACACATATAATACTAATCAAGTGTTTGCTGCCTCCATTTTGATCTCTTATTTTTGAACATATGGGAAATATCAGTAAATGGGTACCGTATTTCGATCCCTAATTAACAAATAGAAAAGTTATTAAAACGTGGCGTAAGTCGTTGGAGTAATCTAGTTTATGTTTTTGGTGTCAGCGCAACGCATTTCTGACACTCTCTAATCTTTTCTTCTGATTGGCAGCGTGATCCAGTCTGTAAGACGCCGGACTTCTAATTGCACTTAAAATCTCGCTTTGTTTTTCTTGCAGCATCGTTGAGAAACTGAATGATATTTGGTTTGTATTAGTGAAATTACTGGAAATTTCCAGGCAGCCAGGTTACCTAAGTTTTTTTCAGGAATGTTTCGGAAAATTTTTTACAGTACATTATTTTGTTTTCGATGAATATCTCAACCTACACACAAAATTCGGAAGCACGGATATTCCGCTCGAATTGAACGTAATATTTCAGGTTTCGAAAGCTTTACAACGAATTTTCATAGGAATTGAGATTAGAAATTTGTGCTTGAAAAAAAAAATGTTATTCTATGGTAGTTCTTTCCGATGGGAATGTAAGCTCATTGGATGAATTAACAGTCGTAGTCCATCGGAAATTCTCATTGTTTTGAGATTAATTTTTTTATCCTTTGAAAATGAAAACTACACAATACAATGTTGAAAATGCGAAAGAGAAGGAAAAGGGTGCATTTATTCACAAATAGTAAGTGAAAAGAAATGTTCTTATCAATATATAGAAAATATGTACTTGGCGTTAATTAAACCCCGGCCAACTTTCCAACGCCTTAACTTCTACGTTAGCCGGATAACTGCGTAATAACGCCTTCGAATGGGCCTTTATCGTCCCGTCAGGTAATTGAAAACAACGTTAAAAGATGTTTATTGTGTCTTCCTCATGACGTCTTCTAATATATTGTAGTCATTGAGAAAAGTTATTGGTCTTCTATTGCCATTTTTAACTAAACATGATTAACTTCACACTTCGCGGTAAAAAAAATGGCTGATAAACTTGACTAGTATCCATGCTGCATTGCGAAGCACTCTAAAAAGATGATAAATCTTTATTTCAATTTTGAAAAGTAAATGACATCATAATTCCATCTCAAAAGGTCATATTTTGTATCCAAAGCGATAGTGTTTCGTTAATAAACCACTGCTGTCATTGAAATTCAATATTAATGTTTTTTTATAAAAGTACTTTCTCGTCGAATAAAATAATAACAATATCACTGTTTAAGTGTACTTGCACTCGTTTGAAGAATCTTTCAGAGGTAAACTATACACAAATGCAGGTGTGAGGAACTTGAAAGTATGGAGATGGAGGCCGAGAAATAAAAAATACTTAATAAAATGAAAACAGTGAATCAGCAAAACAGGTTATGATTGTCTTCTTTTCTGTAAACTAGTTGCTACAAATATGTCACCTTCGAGAACAAATTTAAAATGAAACAGATATATAACTGAGGTTTATTCGCACCCACCACATCTATTTCTTTAATGACTTGCATTAAATCACGGAAAATCAAATGGGGTTATTTTTCCATGCGAATAGTTGTTAGGAATGAAACTATTTTTAACGACTCATTGGCATATAACTTATAAGTAAATTGAATCTGTTTAATCGTTGTGCATGACGCACATGACGTTCTTTTATCATGCAAATTTTGAAATGAAAAGTTTCAAGCAAAATTCCAGGAAGGTTGCAACTGAAGTTTTAGAGAGACCGCCATCTTGGATCCAAAATGGCGGACCCCAAAAACCTATTTTCCACAATGTCTGAGCTAGAGAAATGAAATTTGGTATAAAGATGTATCATGAAGAGAAAAATATTACGTTTAGAAAAAGTAGCCATCTTGCATCCAAAACGGCCCCCCAGACCTATTCTTGTGTAGAGTGCATAGCCTAAACCCCTGGAGATATAAACATCAAATTGGGTACCAATATGTATTATAAAGAGTATTATAAAGGTTACGAAAATGTTTTGAAATAAATAATAATAATAATAAAAAAAACGCCAACTTGAATCCGAAATGGTGGCCTAAAATATTGTTGTATGGAGTGTACAGCAAGAACCGCTTGAACTAGGAATACCAAATTTTGTTTAAAGGTCCAACACCAATGGTAGGTTATTTAAAATCTTTAAAAATGTTCAAAAAGTCACAATCTTGAATCCAATATGACTGCAAAACTTATTATTGTGCAGAGTACACAGCCCGGACCGCTTCTGTATAGAGTACACACACTATTATTGCCATGTTCTCTTCTTCTTCTTCTTCTTCTTCTACTTCGATTTCATGCATTTTCTAGTAGGATTTTACACAACTGACCCCAACAGAACTGACCTAACCCAACCAGAAAACTCACCAAGCATTGTTGAGTCAGATCAACTGATCCATTTGACCCGAATGCACCAAACAGTCCTCATACAATGCTGATTCAGACCAACTAACTCAACTGAACTGAACTGACCTAACCTAATAAAAAGATTCTTAATGCAATGCTGATTCAGAGTACCTACCTAACTGACCCGAACTCACCAAAACACTCAGGAAGTCATGGCAAGTGATCTGAACTCAACCCAACCCAAACTAAACGCTAGAGAAACGAACTTCGGTATGAAAGTTAATCATCAAGATTTGGTTACGATATACAAGTGAGATGTCAAAATATTCGCCATCTTGAATCTAATATGGCAGCAAAATATATTGTTGTATAGAGAACACAACCCAATCCGCTTCTGTATAGAGTACAGAATCGGATTGCTCTGTACTATTTTTCTTGCTCTTCTACTTCGATTTCACGCATTTTCTAGTAGCATTCTACAACTGACCCCAACTGAACTGAACTGACCTAACCTAACCAAAAGACTCGCCAATCATTGCTGAAATTTGGCATAAAGGTGTATTATCAGTAATTTAGGAAAATATTACAGGATTTTTAAAAAGTCGCCATCTCGGATTCAAAATGGCCGCCCCAAACCATTTTCCGCACCGTTCGAGCTAGAGAAATGAAATTTGGTATGAAGGTGTACCATCACGGGTAGGTTTCGACAATATAAGAAAACGTTTAAAAAGTCGCCATCTTTAATCCAAAATGGCCGCCCACAACCCATTTTCCACACTGAAGCTAGAGAAATGAAATTTGGTATGAAGGTGTATCATCACGAGTAGGTTACAATAAATGAGGCAAACTTTCCCTATTGGGGCGGAGGTAAGGGGGAAGATTTGTATCATGGAGGCGCAGTCGCCCGAAGGGTCTGGTTACCATAAAGGGGCGCATCCCCAAAACTGCCCAAGTTGGGGCCGCAGCCCGCCACCAGGGCACCCAATGAAACGAAGTGAGTCAATATATAAAACCCCATGGTCACTCACTGACTGATCAAAATTATCAGCCAAACTACTGGAGCTAGAAACACTAAATTTAGTATAATGGTGTATGACTAAGAGCAGTTAACGAAAAAAATTCCGAACTTTTGAAAAAGTCGCCATCTTGGATTAAAATGGCCACCAAACCCATTGTTGTAAACAGTGCATAGCCTAAATCGTTGGAAACACCAAATTTAGTATGAATATGTATTTTAAAGAGTAGGTTACAATAAGAGTATGCATTATAAAGGGTGTGTATTACAATGAGTAGGTAGTAGGAAAGCTAATCATCACGATTAGGTTACGATAAACAATATGTCCAAAAAGTCGCCATTTTGAATCCCAATGGCCGCAAAAAGGATATATATGTATAAAGAATACACAGCCTGCAAAATTGGAGCTTACGTTACGATAAAAATTACGTGAGGATCTGGAGGCGTAAATCCCCAAGTTCGGGGGCGTAGCCACCAAAGCTGAAGCAAGTTAATTTACAATCTCTTCTTTCTCACTGCCTCAAAACATCCCCCAACCATCGAAAACCTGAAATAAAATTACGATCTGTACGTTGAGGAAGTGTTATTTTGGTGGTGTTGTGACGACCACATCCATTCAACAATGACATCTAAGAAAATGTCTGGCGTAGATATTCTTAAATACTAGTTTAAAATATTTATTTAATTCTTTTTATTGTTATTTAAATTAGAAATGGATGTATTGACAAGTTTTTCATGATACATTATCTCCACTCATGCGAACTGCATCATCAAATAAATAACCTTAAAAGCTTGAGGTGACCTTGAGACCAAAAAGTACTAAAATCAGTTCAGAGGTTTCTGTTTTCTTCTGACAAACATTTTTTCATTTTCAATTTTATTATACATACATAAGGCTGATGAAAAACCAAGTTGTACCCGAAATCCACAAGGGAAATAATCCTAGTAATACGACCCATCAAAACGACTTGATGGGACGGTGTCAATCTACATGTAATTTTTTGGTTGTATCGAAATCGATGATGCGATCGAGGTAGAATGACAAACATTTTGCCCACATTAACCCACATGTAGGGAACGATGTCGATCCACATCGGTGTCATTGTCGATCTATGTGAGTCTTACGTGAATCCTTCCAAATCACGATTGATCCTACGTTAATCTGTCGGCCCATCTAGTTCTGCCTCTTGCTCACATCGTCGTTCTTGTTCCCTGGCTGACCAATACCGATCTATATGGGATCCATGTTAATCTACCCAGATCTACCCCATACCCACAACGTCGTTCTAGCTTGCTGGCTAACTGATGTGGATCTTCGTCGCATACAATATCTATGACCTATTATTTCTCGCATACAATATCTGGAAAATGTTTCTCCCCCAGTACATGGTGAACAAAGGATTGATGTAACCGTTTGGCTGAGTCTCGTAAACTATTATCGACATCGTTCATGCAAACAGACTAGATTGCTTCCACAAGCAACCTATTCTATTATACTATTCTTGTAAAGAACTTAAACGTTACATTAAAACGGAGTACTAACCCCAGTACATACCTTCAATAATATCCTTCTCAGTCGTATCGTACACAGCAAGCAGTAGAAGCAAAATATTTAACTGTCACCTTCGCTTTCCCGCTTACGGCGTTAACGTTCTAAACCAGAACAGCTGTCAAACGACCTGCGCAGTTCAAACTAGATTGATCGACATCATTCGACGTCGTACCAAACAATTAATATCTTCATGTAATTACCACACAAGCCACAGAAATTTAAGTTTCGCATATTTCATGTTCATTCCATAGCAAAAGGAAACATTTTCATGCATTTTTTGGTGGGTAAGCCTACCTGATTCCTATGTGGGACTGACATACATCGAACAAAGTCAGCAAATCTGACATGGGCAAGCACACCCAACTTCCATGTGGAACCCACATTACACAAAGTAGACAAATCAACATCGGCAAACTCACCTAGTTCCTATGTGGGATCCATACGGGAGAAAACTGGGTAAAATTGGGCCAGTCTAAATCCGACGAGGCTGATGTCGAGTTCATGTGGGTCTCATCTCGCTGTGCTACTGGGTTATTGAAGTTTCAAGATTAAATTTCGATTGCCGTGAAACTGGGTTTCTTGTAAACCTGATATATAAATAGTTATATCTGAAAATGAATCACTGTAATGAATAAGTAGTCAGCTAACTTTTTTATAGCCACTGTTGTGGAAACAAGTTCTATGTCTGATGCATCTTTCTGTTGCTGAATGTGCATCGTTCTGTTGCTGAAAAACACTTCAGATATCCTTATTTTCAAGAAATTGTAAATTCTGAAATATTGTGTTTGGAAAACCCTTGTGCCTGCTATAGTTGAGCGGAGCAGTCAACACTGTAACACGTCAAGATGTTGTTGACATAGATGTCCAACTGGTCGGGATTTTTGTCCACTCTTGTTCGTTTTCTTGGGGATATTAAATACGATTGTCTGAGTTGTAGTCAGGTTTAATTTTTGTCTCCAGGTTTTACATCACTTTATAAAGGCTTCTATTGTTGTTTGTAATGTTGTGTGAATTTGATTTATTGTTTTTCGTAGTGCTAGGAAGGCTGTATCATCTGAGAATTGGAAGTTTTGAACGTTTGGAGTAGGTGGAGGCATGTCGGCTACAAACAGTAAGTATAATAATGGTGACAGTGCTGAGGCTTGTGGTACTCCTGAATTTATAAATAACGGATACGATAAGCTATTGTTTATAAAAATGTATTTGAGGTGGCAGGCATGAAAGTTGTATGTGAACCTGATGTATGCATGCGAGTGGCAATTTGAAGTTGAGTAATTTGGAGATTAGCCCGTGACCTTGTCGAATGCTTTAGATCGAATAGTTTTGGACATGATGGTTTGGTTGTGTTGTAGTAATTGCTTACGACATTTGTTAAGTGGAGGAGTTGATCTGTTATGCTGTGTTTTGGTCGGAAACATGCTTGATAATACGGAAGTAGACTGCATTCTGTTAGATGAACATGTAGCCTTTTTACTAATATTCGTTCTAGTATTTTGCTAAAGACTTCTGTCAGCTGAATTGGTCTGTATGAAGTGACTTCGGCTGGAGGCTTATTAGGTTTTAAAAACAAGAGTATTTTTTTAGGGTTTCCAGTCGGCTGGTATGTACCCTACTTGAAGAATAAAATTGTAGATAACACAAAGTATATGAATTGCGATATATGGAGCTTCCTTGTTATGACTATGTGATATATTGTCTGTGTCAGGTGCTTGTTTCTTTTATAGGTTATTACATCATTAATGTCGGAAGGTGTGATTGGAGCAGTTAGTTGATTATTGTCTGGTAAAACGTGGTGTGTGCTGTGTTGAAGATGAGATGAAGCAAAGTTAAATTGTTCAATAGGGTGTCATGTAACACACATCGGCTATTTACATTGACAAGCAAACCATATATTTGCGTGCATTTCGATTGGCCCAATAGTTACAATATAAAACTGACATAAACATGTAGTTTGTACCTCTCAGATATAATTAATTAATGTACTAGATCATAACATTCTACTTCATAACAGTATTTCTGGTATTTTAGAAAGAATCAGATGTGTATAAAATCATACAAAATAGTGCTTCCATCTGTTGGTGACAATCTCAACCACCTCAAATTACATTAAATTATTATTGACTTTGTACACGCCTTTAACTTACTTTAAATTCTTCCTTGATATTTAAAATAGATGTGTGAAAGCTTTTTGAAACCATCTAAGCAATAATATTCCGATATTTCTTCATTTTTACACTTGCTTAGACACCATACCATATTGATTTTAAGTTGTTTGAAATAGCTCAAACCTTTGTGTTTATGGCCTGAAACAATCTGACTAAAAACTTCCGATTTATAATTTGAATCATTGAGAAATCTGAATAACGCGACATATAAACATTAATTAGTTACATGTGATAAATGAATTATATACATTTTTGGCAATTAAGATCTTGAATTAATAAACACTAGTAATATAAATACAAATAAATAACACAAACAATTTTTACATACCATAACAACTTTCTAGGTTTAAACTTCTTCTTTCTTCGGCCTGAGCCAAAGTTGCCTAAAGGCTCTTAACAAAAATTTAATTTTAATTTCTTCGGAATACGACCTTCAACATTCGTACAAGTGCCTTGCGTCCATTAGGTATTCAACTTTTATTACATGTTCGTCTACCGTTCGAAATCGAACAATGGAGCTAAACAGAGTACAACAGGATGTTGCTAACACTACACTCGACGTTGCACCGTTGGGATAAGATACAGCTTAAAGCTTAGTCATAGTCACCTCTGTCGCCTGCTGGTACTTATAGTGATCGCTTATAGATAGAATGCAACGTGAACGAAAAGAAGCAGTCATTTTGAAGCAAACAGAAGCGTTTACAACATACTTTTGAATGTTGTAGTTGAGGCTATGTGAAATGTTTCACGTCGTTTTTTTCGACATTTTTAAAACATTATAGTCTGTATGATACATAAGAGAATTTTGGCGATGAAAGTCAAAATAAAATCAAAGCTCATTAAGAGTGAATACAAAAGTATTTAAATAAATTTCTTAAAAATGTTTGGATAGGCAGTGTATACCCTGCCCGAGAATGCGCCACTGTAAGTTTTAGTGAAATATGAAACCTCACGAACATGCAGACTCCGTTCCCTCTAATTTTACACGCCCCTAGCTCCGAAAATAGGCATTTGGAATATAACGTCTGCACGGTAATGCTTAGGACATTGGTCTGAACCTCTGAAAATTTAAACGAACTCGGAGGGATCGTGGTCGGTTGTCAGTGACGTTAACAAGAATACTGATATTGATATGGTATGCATATGGATGAAGATTGCTTCTGTCCCTTAGATACGTATGGCTTTTCTGAAGTCAATGCTGGTGAAGTTTTGAAGCTATTAAAGCCTTCTGGGATTCAAAATTAATAAGCTTAGATCGCATTCCAGCTTTCCTGATTAAGGTTTTTTGGGAACTATTGAAACATCCTATGGACTACATATTTAATCTGGCTATAAGTAGCATCACTTTCCCAGAAGTTTAGAAAGTAGTAAAAATAACACCCATTCCAAACTTCAGGGACACCTCAACAGTTGAAGCAAATAGACAAATTTCAATTTTGCCGGCTTGTCCAAATGGTCTTTAAAACCATTATCTATATAAGATGATTTTCTCTCATGTTGCACCCATTATTTCTCCTCGTCAGCATAGTTTTACGCGAAAGAGCCTCATGATATTGACTTTGCTCTTTTTGACAGCTTCAAACACGATGTTAGTGAAAAAGTTAATTTTTCAGTACGTGCTCTGTCACTTATGGATTCATACTTAAAAACGTACCTGATGTATCTTAAATGAATAGTTTATCAAATAGTTTTAATTCGCCATCGGGTGTTGCTCAGGGATCCCGATTTGGCCTATTATTGTTTATATTATTGATTAATGTTTTCCGAGCTGCATACGTTACATCACAATTTTATTCTATGATGATAATCTTAAACTATTTAGAGAAGTTAAAACTTACGAAGATGTAATGTCGTTGTAGGTTGATATTGATGGTCTTCAGGGGCATAGCAAAAGACGTACAGTTGTAGGGGGACCTTCAGTTTGTCAACTTGTTGGAACTTCATATTATTATACACAACCATATTATACAGTGTATATACGAGTCTTCAACAGTAACATACAGGAGTAAGATTGACATATATTCAACGAACATTTGGGTTATTTGTTATGAATGAGAGAGTGTTATTGGTCGGTTGGATGGTGGTAATTGCGTATTCCATCTTTGTATACAGTAAGTCGTCTTAAAGCTCATTTCGACCTACCGTTGTTTCAGAGAATTTCTGGAAATTCTTTACTTCCTTTAGGTAAACCCCCGCGCCATGATTGCACAATTTAGAAATATGTGCTTTGGATAGAACATTTTTTAAATATTTGAAGATACCACGTAGCCTCAGCTCTACTGTTTGGGTGGTAGGAAATATCAAACTCTAAAGTTAATTTTACAAGTTTTCGGCATCTTGTAGCTCCGAAAGATGACGGCGAATTTCCACCTGGTGACTACACAAGCTGGAAAACCGCGACTGTTTAACTGCGCCTACTAACAGAATCCATGCTTTTCAATGTACATTTCTACACCAGGGTTTTGACCTCGCGGTTTTACACATACATTGAGAAGCATGGGTTTGTTAGAGGACGTGCTTTGCTCGTGGTAAAACAGCCGTGTTTTCCCCGCTCGTGTAGAAGTGGCCTAAGGCTTAATTTATTTGTTGATGTACTATCAACCATTCAAGTTAGTCGGTCGAATTGCTATACACTGAATGCTCTATTATTACAATAGTTAGCAATGGCCTCAAACTACGCAATATTTCTTCCACCTTAATCCTAACCACCACCCAGGAACAAAATAGACAGCAAGAGATAGGAAGCAAAAATAAACACTAGTTTAAGGTAACATATTTTCACTTTACTAATATAACTGATAAGTAGCTATACTTTTGTAACAAATTAAACAAGTATTCTTTTCTATTTTAACTTGAACCACCAATTTATATATACCAGCAAAAGTTCTGCCCAATTTTGGTGTGCAAATGAAAGCGCGAACAACACAAAATGAAACTCGTCTAGGACTGTGCATAATCGCCATCGCAATCGTTATTTTTCATATTTCTAGTAGGAAATCAATCCCACACCGATAAAATTCCTGATGTTTTGAGTCGAAGAACTGTTTTACGGCAGTTTTCACATCATCAAAGATTTTCGGACCGAAAGCGAGAAAGAAGTGGTAGTCTGTAGAGGCCAAGTGAGGAAAATAGGGTGCGGTAAGACCTTCCAACCAAAGTCCATCAATTTCTGACGCTGATGGCAGCAGCACGTGGCCTAGCGTTACCATGGTGGATGATGACTCCTTGACGATACCTGGCCACTCAATCACAATGCTCGCAGTCTCTCCAACAGTTGACAGTGGAAGGTGACATTAAAGGTTTTGTTAGATTCCAGGAGCTCCCAGTGAATTATGCCTTTGGCATTCCACCAACACACTGTCACACATCACCCTCTTGGAATGAAGTTCTGGTTTGGACGTCGATGGAGGCGGTTTTGAAACGTGACACACAGTCCTCGACGCTTTACGTTCTGGTACATAACCAAATTCTCATCACCAGTGACAATGCGTGTCAAGAACCGGCCATTTTTGTACCGGAAAAGCAAGGAAGTACAACGCGACGCGCCCTATGTACCTGGAAGATTTCCGCAAATTCCTCTACGGTTGGATTCGGGCTATTTTGTATGTTTTGGTCGATATCCTCTTCGGAGATCACTGATGGACATCCAGACCGTGCTAAATTTTCGAAACCACATGTACCATCGTCAATTCCATCTTCATCATACACTTGATAAATGTTGCGGAAGTTTTACTGTCTTTATCAAGCTTAAAAATAAACAGTGTCTGATGTGTTCCTTATCGGTATCTACTTCACTTACACGATACGCTCCCTGTCCTTCTATACTTACTGTCAATGCCTGCTCTAATGTTCCCCAATTACCCGGCTACCGATTCATGCACTGGTCACACCGACTATGAGGTCAGGACTCCGCTAACCAGTGACATATCAAAACAGATAGAAGTTTTGCATTTACCCAATACATATCCAATTAATTTATCTTTTCAGTAATATTATTCTCGCTTCTCATCAGTAATATACCATAGTTGACTGTATCATAGGTTTTTTTTATGTAGTGTGCTGAAGTTTAATTTGTAGCTTCAAAGTGCCCTGCCGTAGCAAGAAGTTGGAAGAGGGAGAACTCTAATTCTAGGATATTCAATCTGATTTATTGTCCACAGTGAATGAACTAAGTCAGTTATTCTTCCCTTTAGTAAAATTAAAACGATGAAATCGAAAGTTGTTTAATGGTTCACTTGAATCAATTTTACCAGTATTTGTTCAGCTTAAACCGACATTTTCTGTTTAACAAAATAAAATAAAGTTTCTTTCACTGCTAATAACATTTTAAATAAGAAAAATGTTTTCTCCTGAAATTGTGCTAGGCTACATATTTTGAATGTACGGAAATTTGCACAGTAAGCAAACCAGGGCTCGAGATAGTACTGTTTTGTAATGTCTTGTGCTAATTCGGTTACAGTGGTGGAGCGAACATTCATTTTTTTTTTACATTCAACACAAACAGCTTTTAGAATAAGATGATCTGTTCATGACTGCCTGGCAATCCTCACTACTGATATCTGGAACGCAATTCTACAGCAAAAATGTACATAATTAACTTTCATCATGTTGGAGTACTTACTTTGGCAGATGATCCCTTATTATGTCTCTAACGACTATAAATTTGCAACTAGACAACTAAATACTGCTCTCAAATTTCTTGAAAACTGGAGATATGATTCAAGACTTGCAATAAATACAGATAAAACACACAGTACAACTTTTAGACGGAAACGACACCTACCGCAATTAAAGCTGAGCTACTGTGGAGCCATATCCACAGTAGCTCAGCTTTCAGAAGTCATATCTGACTTTCTCGACTTTCAGAAGTCATATCCTTAAAATATCTAGGCATATATTTTGATTCAAAACTAAAATGGACAGCACACATAAATCATTTAAAAAACTTCCAAGCTGGATTTTTACAATTTAGTCGCTACATAACTGGAAAACATTGGGGTACAACTACCAATCTATTAATCCTTTACTCTACATTTTATGACAAAATTCCAGTACGGGAATGGATATGTCCAAAATCATAATAAACTAATGAATAAACGGGAAACTCTACAATATAAATTATTGTACAACCTGTTCCGCCTACCACCAAATCCTCTAAAGTCAGGAGTGTTTGCGGAGCAAAATGTTGCTACATACAGAATTTTAGCTGAATACCATAGTAGAAAATTTGTACTCGAAGTACATCGTTGGACGAATCACCTATTACTACCAAATTTTAAGTATCAAACAGAATTAACTCAGAGAGCACCAAACAGACAATACCTAGAAGCTATTCCTCATCTCTCTCATAGTACTATCAGCAGCAGTCTCACACCTCAAATTTTAAAAATTTACCTATCTATTTACTTCCTTATCATCAAGTAATGTTTCAACCTGTAATTCACTGGCCTCCTTACTCTAATCGAAAAATCAGAGATGCTATACCGACAATCAGTAACAATATTCTACAAGACTACTTAAGGTAATACTTCTCGACAGCAATTCATGTCTACACAAATGCCTGAAAGCCAGAAAATGGCAATACAGGAACGGCTTTTTATCTTCAACTTAACCTCGACCAAACATTTCGATTAAGAACTATACAATAAGACATGCCTTATTATTATATACTAGGAAACAACACATCAGAAAAGCGTGCTTTGTAAGTGAAAGTGTCAGTATATTAAAAGCCACAGAAGCAAACCTGTGGAACTCTCATCCTTCATGGACTCTACAACTATAACTATTCATTAGTATGGACACCAAGCCACAAAAGTGTACCAGGGAACATATATGTTGACGGACGTGCTAATCGTGGTGCACTTTCTGCACGTATAAAAGAAATAGCACTTGCATATAATAGTTACACAACTAGACTCAGAACAATACGACATCAACGCCTTCAACAACTTTGGAACAACAAAGCAATGATTACTATGCTTATATCCAACCTACATATTCTTATGAAAACCGCTGGAAGACATGGCCAATGACAAAGAAATAATGTGGTATCTTAAAATATGGTTAAATGTGGCGACTACTCCCAAAATACATTATTACCACATACTTCAGGGTAAACCAGGTTGTTGATGTGGAGAACCACAAGGCAGTCTTGATCATCGTATCTGGAACCATTGTGTAAAAAAGCAGGGATCTATTATAAAAATAAATGATTAACATTACTGTCGGGTCTTTCAACATATCAATGCTTGCGCACTTAAATAACTCAAATCTATGGAAAGTACTTGTAATATTTTTACATGGGAACGACGTTAAACTCTGTATTTTAGAAGTTGATCTCACAACGATGATCTCACCAGATGACTGTACCGATAACATAAACAAACAAATGAAATATAACTAATAATTAATTTTACCTCTACTTTTGAATTACTATGATAACTTATTTCTTATCTCTAAGTACATATATATCGAACTTACTAATTTATAATCCTATGATATCTTCATACTCTTCAATTTCACTTATCAGTGCGATCCACCTTAGATGGAAATATTTCTTACAGTAAAGAAATTCCCTCCAAATGGTCTGAATACGCCTTAATAGAATAGAACACTACAATGTAACAGGGTCTAGGCGCGTTGTGTTTTTTCGACTTGTTAAACTTCTCTTTCCTGACATACCGATATGTAGTGAAGTTACTTACATGGTCACCAAGAGGTGGCAGCACAATTTGTGTTATTCCCAAGGATTAAGAACGAAGTAAGTACTTAAGAATTTTCAATTGTGTTTTACAATTGCAGTCCTCTTTATTCTTATGTCGTGCAAATAGTTACATGTTTTATTATGTAAACTTTTTCATTAACAATGCGTTACAATAAAGACAATACTACCATATATGTATTGTATATCTTACTATACCTTTCGTACTAGCGTCCTATCATTATTAATTACCAGGGTCTGTCGGCCCATTTCTTTCAGGTAGATCGTTCTTACCAATACATGATATTATATGCATGTGTGTGTTTTTGGAGCGCCGGGGTTAATTATACCTACCCTGGCTCATAATAAAATTAAACAAAGCTGATGAAAGCAGTAGCAAATTGACATAGAAAATTATGATGGATTTCTGTACGTTTTTACCTAGGGTAACCAACTTTTTACCAAGCCAACCCAAGATTTTTAAACAAATTAATTATATGTATGGGGGAGACGCTTTTACTTGTGAAAACACAATTATTTAAAAACGTACTAACATCAACATTAAAAGACATTTTTATTTGATTTGTATCGTAAACACTGGGTTCCGGGGGAGGATTTAAATGTCCATTTTAAGGGTATATTTAAAAATATGGTAAACAGAAACTACTATTTTATTGGAATTGAAACTTTCAGGTTGAAAAGTATAAGGATGGAATAATATAAGGAAAAAAATGTAATAATGCACTTACCGTTATTACCGTTCAATCCACAGTTTTGTAAATTTTAAGGTACTTTTGTTGATGTTGGAAATGCATTCAGAACTCACATAGTTTGGTGTTCCCGTGTCAATTCCAATAGATCAGAAAAAATCAATTTCCGTATTATTACGAGACAACCCGGTATCTGATTTGAAACCTTGAAATCCACACAAACTTGATTTTATTGTAGCAGCATTTCCTTCTGTCCAGTTCAGTTCATGTTGGACGCGAGAACGTTTAGAAACGCTGCGCGATGGTTGAGAACTGGTGCTAGGAGTAGCACCTAGTATTGCTTTTGTGTCACTGTCTGAAGATTCTAGTTGTAATATTCCATCGATGTCTAAATTAGCATCATCGTCCGTTTCAAAAGCACTGGAATCGCTATCATTGATTATTTCCGTTATTTCTTTCGGCGACAATACGGGACTTCCATCAGAATCACGACTTGTCCCTGGAGTGTCCGTAGCAAACAGCACAACTGAAGGGAGAAATGGAATACTAATCAAAGCACAAAAAATAATATTCGAACAACCACACACTTCCACTGACTTACACAAGCTCGAGAACAAGAATAGCTTTTCTTTTTCTTGTTTGTGAGTGCTCATATCTATTTAGGGAAGATAAACTTGACAATGCATTTCATTTGAAACAATCCAGTACCTGAACTTTTAGCTCTAAGTTGATGAATTTCCTTAAAAGTAAACAGAAAGCACCAGCTTTATGCTGATGTTCTTTTCTTTCCTTCACTGCATGCTGAACTCACGGAAATGACTTTGGAAGGTGCGCGACAAGAGTACTTGTCTTCGGGACTCAACACATTGTAACAGCAGGACAAGAATACTTGTCGTTGGGTCTCGAAGCGTAAATAATGTAAACTGTATTCTTGTGTAACATTTGTTTCTTCTAACAAGGAACTTTGCGCAAGTTATTCCCACATTTACAGAAAAGTTACAGTCTATTTGAAAGTTCTCGTTCTATAAATTGCAAAAATAGCAAATTAGGTATCATCATCAAGGACATCAGAAATTACAGGGCTTGAAGCATTTGCAGACGCCATTTATGTGATTCTTTGCTAACGCATTTAAAAAAATAATATTTCTTGTATTTTTACAATGTTTAGTAACTACTGACTTCTCATCACGTTCTACAACACACAAACATCCATGAACGAGGCGGGATTCGTCCCCGCACCGTCGTGAGCAGCGTCCCAGAAACTTACTTCACATACCTATCGAGATCGACTGCGATGACGTTTTGTAAATGAATATATCTGTGGTTATAATTGTTACAAAACAATGAAGGAAGGCTCGTCTTATTTTTAATAGTCGAAGGAAAAGAAGTATAAATTGTGGTGTAACCGAATAAATAGGGAAGGTGATTCCGTAAATATCACTGTTGATACCTACGTTTGCGAATTATCAAGTCCATTAACTCCTACTTCGTCATAGGAGAACATACTGACTACATAAAGGTAGGCCATTTAGAATCGCGATACTAATCATGTTAACTACGGAACCCAAAGTTGACTAGTTTAAACCAAATATGTATTTTCAAGAATGAGCACACGCAAACAGACTGAAACTTAGTTTGCAAAGGGTAATTTTCCCCTAAAAATATATTTTTACTTCGAAAAACATTCTAAATATGGGCTTGAAGGTGATCTTGGTAGTACAATATACGGGTAGGCATTGATGGGCTATTCCATTAATATATTGTGACCTAATAATTTAAATTTATCATAAAATGAACTTTAAAGTCAATTTTATAAAATCTTCACCCGCCTAGCATTCGAAAGATCGATACATCGCACCTAGTACGGTGACACCAAATCATGACTCTAGGCCCCTGTGTCCAATAATACAAATGTAGTTCGTACCCAACTCAGAAAACTGGCTTATGAATCTAATATAAATGGTTATTTCTTTTGATGTTTTTATTTATGTGAACAAGTGACCGGACTGATCGAATGTTGTCTTGAATAAAGGACATGGCTTCAAACTCGCCTATTCCTCAGTCTGATAAAATCTTGTAAAAATGCACTCGAAATTATGTAAAGTGAGTGACTGGGGAAAGCAAGAAAATTGAGGTTTACAATTCTAAAATTTTGATTTTTAAAGACATTATCGGGAATGTCGGGAGGATAAATTGTTCTCCTTTTCCACGTTCGTGCTGCATGATTATACAGTTCAGTTGTGCGCTGTGACGTTGATGCCTCATAGCGACCGTCTTTATCTGAAAAGGAGTTTTGAACCTGATCCTTGGCTCTTTAACACGGATCTCTCTTTACTGCGAGAAGACTTCTGTTTCTCTGATTCATTTGTAGCTTTGCCCTCGTTATGTTTGCTTTCACTCGAACGACCTACTGAACGAGAAATGTCACTTTTCATACGTTTATAATCAACACAAGTAGGTGAATTAAATGAAAATGGTGACCGAAAAGAATCGTAAACTGTGGCTTGCGTTTAATTTCTTTTTGATATTTTACCAGAGAGAAAAGACTTAACTCTGATTATACTTGACTGCATAATTTAGGAACCGTTGCACCCATCTCTGATAATTCATAAAGCACACGTTGGCAGTGGTGGTTGCAGTAGTGTCGAGGTGGGGAAATGAAATTAGTTTGAAATGCACGTGATATTATTCTACGACTGGCTGGTGTGTATTTTTGATGAAGTTGTTTCATTTCTAAATAGTCAGATTCATGGTCTCTAACACAAGATAGGGTAGTACCCATCATTGGGAATGCCAATTAAAACTACTTTAAAACAAAAGGCTTTAGATCGGATATGACTGTTCTGTTTCTTTAACTTTCTGATGTCAGAGTTCACACTAGCACAATGCCACTGGGAAAAGAGAGTCTTCTGGGTTTCCAAATGAAGAAACAGTAGATTACTAATTTGAGTAGAATTTCGGGAATACACGAGGTCAGGAGGAGAGGAAGATCCGAATTACAAGAGGTTATGTGTGATAAGTGTTCAATATCATCTTGGGATTGTTTGTGATTAACACTTCTCTGGTTCTGACTTATGCGGGTCATCCGTGACTCTCTGTTATTAAAATTGAAGTATTCGTTTACTATTGCCTGTTATTCGGTGACTAAGTTGTACACATTGGAATTGGTAGTAATTTCCCATCACTGGCCTGATAGTGAGATGAGTAATTTCTCAGAATTTATTTATTTTATTTATTTATTTCATCGACACAACAGGCCTTAATGCCTATTTATAGCGTCTACAGTAATTGTTACATTGTTTTATTTAATAACACAAATAATAGAACATCTATACCCTTTTTCTTGTCCAAAAAGTTTCTTTTTCTTTCTCTTTCTCTCTTTTTTTTTTTACAATATATTCTGTATCAATCTTTTGTACAGTTCTTCCGAATTTCCAAATAGGTCCAAATTTGTACAATTCTTACCTATTGCATTATAAGTAGCACTAGTTCTCCATGTAGGTGACATATTTAATACGTTTGTACGAGCTTTTCTGCAGTAGAATAGGCCACTATTTCCCTCGCGCTTTCTGAGGGATGGGACCTTAATAATTATTTTTTCTATTAATTCGGTACAGTCTATATTATTGTGCAAAAGTCTGTACAAGAAGAGTAGGTCGTTTAATGTTCGTCTTTGATCAAGTTTCTGAAATTTAAAATTATCGATTAAATTATTGTAAGATTCGTATTTCGGGTAGAAACCAGTCCGTTTGTATGTGAGAAAACGTAAAAATTTGCTTTGTACGTGTTCGATCTTCTGGCAACTAGCTTTCATAGAGGGATTCCATATAAGTGAGGCATATTCAAGTTTGGACCTAACATAGGAATAGTAAAGAGTTTTCAAAGTGCTATCATTTGCAAATTCTTTGGTTGTCCTAACAAGAAATCCTAGGTTTCTATATGCATCATTGGTCACATGTGGCGAAAAGGTTAGTTTACTATCGAATGTAACACCTAAATCTTTAATTGTATCCAATTTTTTTAAGCTTATTCCATTGATTGAGTAAGTGAAATTGTAAGTTTTTTCCCGTCTGCTATAGGTCATGGCTTTACACTTACCAATATTTATTTCAAGTCTATTCCTAGAACACCATTTCAGTATACTGGTCAAATCCTGTTGAAGCAGTAGACAGTCATCCAATGACTTTACATTGACAAATATTTTTAAGTCGTCTGCAAACAACAGCTTACGAGAATTTTGAATATAGTGTGGTAAGTCATTAATAAATAATAAAAACAGAAGAGGACCAAGATTAGATCCCTGAGGAACACCGGAACCGACATAAAAGCAATTGGTTTTATATTCTTTATATAGAACGGATTGTCTACGGTTACTTAAATAAGACTTGAAGAAATGGATCATAGAAGGACTAAAACTGAATGTGGAAAGCTTTTGAATTAGTATATTATGGTCTACAGTATCGAATGCTTTTTTAAAATCCGTGTATACAACATCTACTTGTTCTTTATTGTCTATGGCGGAAGCTATGAAGTCTGTAATTATAGCGAGATTAGTTACAGTAGATCTTTTCTGTAAAAAGCCATGTTGATATATTGAAAGTACCGGCTTAACATGCTGCATGACCTGATCATAAATGACACTTTCAAATACTTTAGTAACCGTTGACAATATGGCTACAGGACGATAGTTGTCAACTTTATTTTTATTGCCTGCTTTCGGAACTGGACATATAATTGATTCTTTCCACATATCCGGAAATACACTTGTTCTTATTGATAAATTAAATAACGTATATAGCGGTTCTTTAAAAATATCACTACAACCCTTCACAATATAAGCTGGTATATTATCAGGCCCAACTGCCTTATTCGGTTTCAGTTTCTGTATGGCCTTTTGAATGTCACTTATACTTATTTCTAAAACGTGGAATAAGTTCTGACATTCCTCCTGCGAGTCTTCATCAAGTATATTGTCAGTCGTTTTAATTGAGGAAGATTTATTGTAAATAGATTGAAAATGCTGAGCGAAAGCAGTGGCTACCTCCAGTGATATGAATTTCCTGTTTACTACGTGGTTCTCAAAGACTGTGTCTGTGTGTAAATTTGAAGTGTGACGAACAATAATAGTTCCCTAATATTGTACGTCGACATTCGTAACAAATCTTCTCCGCCACAAATTTAACCAATCCTTTATTTACAAAATCCTTACTTATTATTGCAATTCTGAAATAAAGACGGTATGCTCAAATCTTCAAAATGTTATTTAATTTGATTTTTCCTATTTCACCCTTTAGCATTATTATCACACTTGCGGTATTAATTAAAACTTTAAAGTAAGTAATCAGAAATGGAAAATTTAGCCTAGCATTGTTTTCAGCTGATAAAGTTTTTTAGGTCTCAATGAAGGAAAATTATTTTTTGTTTTTGGAAGACTGCTCCTCACTAGAGCATCTTTCTAACTAGAGCTCCTCACTACAGAAGGAAGCAATAAGAGACCATATAAACTGGAAGAAACAAAATAATACATAATTAAGTTAGCCGATAATACTTCTTACTTATCTGTAGAAATATGAACCACTTACAACAATGAAATTATAAAGTACTTCTCGACGTAGCAACTGTCTACTGAGATACTCAATTATGCGGGTAGCAACAGCAACCGGAAAATTGCAGTTAAAAGAAATGGTCACAAAGGAATAGTTTAACGCTGCTCCGATCATACAACTTCTGTCGCGGTACAATCTATGTGCCTGTCAAGTATTTTGTACAGGCTTAACGAAGTACGTAACCCTTCCTTTCTTGTAACTTTCTGCCGACCAACGGAAATCTGGGGGAAAATCACCGATCTGAAATTCTTGTATTATCGTGGCCAATATAATCTTTATATGACTTTATTATACATGTTTTTTTCGCTAAGCCTAGAAAATAGGCCACCCAACTGGTGGAGAGTAGGCGATGTGTGATTCTGATAAAGATAAAGTTGAAATGAATTGTATGGGCGGTAACAGCGTGATTCTGAGAGTATGTGCGTGAACAAGCAAGGGTTGGAATTTTCTTTTCTTTAAGAGAAATCATTATCGCATGTCCTGGCTTCTGGAAAGATATGTATGGTTTCTTGTAGTATGTAGGAAATAATACTACTAATAATAAAAACCTAAGAGAATCGTATTTGAAACACCAAAAGAGGGAACCTAACGCAATTTTTACTTTAGTTGGGTCATTAGTTGAAATTTACTGCAAGATGTAATTTAAATTGTCCAGTAGAAACGATCCTTGCCGAACATGGAGAAACGAAAATGAACGTTGAAACTTATGGTTAATAGGTAATTATTTCTTTCTTAGTGAATCGAGTATTCCATAGAACACTAACGTTATGCACGAAAGACAAGACAAAACGTCTGTTTCTATCATTTCTTAAAAATAGGGAACGATATTTATGCTTTATAATTTCTGACATTATGTTGTTATTTACGTTACAAAGAAGATATTAGTAGCAAAATACACAAAATATGTTGCGTACTAAGTTTGTAATATGCTGCGTATAGTAAATGTAATATATATATATATATATATATATATATATATATATATATATATTTATATATATATATAATAAATCACAGCCATATTCAATCCACTAGTGGCATCTCCCTGAAGGGAGGAGTTGGTCTACTGCTCCCACGCTGACCAGACGGGTTGGGAGAGGAGAGCCGAAGCTCTCACTGTCATCGCCACTATCTTTTATTCACAGCAGCTCCCCAATTGTCCTCACGATGCTGGGTCAACACCGAAATTTTTTAGCCCCCACCGGGAATCGAACCCGGGACCGCTCGCACTGAAGTCGAGCGTGCTACCGACTAGGCTACGCAGGAACTTTTTATATTTATATATATATAATTTTTTTTTCAATAACTTTGAGCATCATGTGGAGACTTTCTGCGTGCATGTGATAAACGCAGATATGAGTATGATTTGTTCCAAACGGCCATCATACCTTACTTTGAAGAGCGTTGGTTTCGTATTTGGGAGGTACTCGGTTCGATACCAGCGGCTGACTGTCCTGGCTTAGGTTTTCTCAGTGTTTTTCTCAGCCACACCAGGCATGTACCGGGATGATACCTTCAATTTAGGACCTGGCCATTTCCCTACAACATTTCATAAAACCTTACCTCAGAGTGATCCATAGGTTCCTAAAAGCTATATATAAGATTCAAACTCAACGAGTATAATATATAAACCAGTAGCTCTGTTAATCAGCATATTGCTTCTTAATGCCGTATGGATGGAACGACATGGATACCGAGATGGATCGAGTGGCGGTAGCTCAGTCGCTATAACGTTGGCTTAACAATCGAAAGGTTCTAGTACGGCCATTTATCCTGACTGAGGTAGTACCGGGCCATTTTCCTCACGACACGAATAAACACACATCAACCTCAACCTAACGATGGAACTTCAATCTCGACCTCACTTAACGTCCAGCTCACGATAGAACATTAACCTCAACTTCAGCCATACCATGGAACTTCAACATTGACCTAACTAAGCATTACGATGGAACTTCAACATCGACTTCACTGGATGCACCTCAACCTCACCATGGAAATTAACCTTAACCTAACTAAAACTAAAGCTCACCATAGAACCACAACCTCGACTTCACTCAATCACAATCTCACAGTGGGATTTCAAACTAGACCACCCGAAGGAACTTCAACCTCGACTTCAACCTTAATTTCACGATGGAACTTTAGATTCAACCTCACGATGGAAACTCAACGTCACAATGGAACTTCAACGTCGACCTCGCTTAACCTCAACCTCGCGATGGAACTTCAGCCTCGATCGCACTCAGGTGTTAAACCTCACGAGGAGCAACTTCAACCTCATCTCTCCTAGATCTCATCTCTAAAAAAATCTCTTTCGGTATTCCTACAGGCTGAGGTACATCTCAAAGTTTTTTTTTTTCATTTTCAAAAATTCAAATCTCGCCTTATATGAGAGCTATCGAGAAACCATTTATTGATTTGTGGATTATTCATCCAGAGCTGTTCAACGATACCCCCACAAGATATATATATATATATATATATATATATATATATATATACACTTTGTTTCGCTAGGAGCGCTGTCCCCAGACCCCCGTAGGGGATTTGCCCCAACTTCAGTGCTTTTGAGAGAATGCGCCTCCTTTATCTTAATCAAAATCTCCCAGCAGCACTACACCACCATGGTATCCATGTGCACCCTGCCACGGGGGGCTGCGCCCCCAAAAGGAAGGTTTGCCCCATTTATTGTAACCTACTCTTGGTCATACACCTTCAAAGAAAATTTCGTTTCTCTACATTCAATGATTTGGAAATTGGGTTTTTGGGACGGCCATTTTGGATCCAAGTTGATGACTTTTTTCAAGTTATCTTATATTGTCGTGGCCCTTGAGATGGTACACCTTCAAGTAAAATTTCATTTATCCAGCTCAAACGGTGTGCAAAATGGGATTTTGGGCGATCATTTTGGATCCAAGATGGCGACTTTTCCCAAATGTTGTAATATTTCCCTAAACTACTTGTCATAATGCACCTTTGTGCCAAATTTCGTAACTCTAGCTCAAACGGTGTGGAAAATGGATTTTTAGGTCCGCCATTTTGGATCCAAGATTCCGTCTTTGAACTCATTAGGTAACATTTTCGTAATCAAACAGTGATGTTGTACCTCTATGCCAAATTTGATTTTAATAGGCCCAGCGGTTTAGGCTGTGTATTCTATACAACAATCAGCCATTTTGGATCCAAGTTGACGACCTATTTTTGCTTATTAACGAACTTAGCCGAGCTATTAAGCCTAGAAACAACATATAAAAAACTGGTTCAAATATCTTCAAAATTATGACCGCTAGCGGGTTAATATATATATATATACACACACTTTGATATCGTACCGATCTAAATAGGTAGATTTTTCTTCGAAATCTACCTAAAAAGTGTTCAGAATTGAACAATTTAACGGTTCTCCGATCATATTACTTCTGTCACGAAGCAATTACTTCTGTTAATATTGAGTATTTTTACAGGCATAGCCCCTAAATTCCCTAAAAAGTATGACGTGAAATACAGCTAGGGTCCATTGGACCCCATGACTTAAAATCATTGTATAACTGGAATTTTCTTCTAGGTAGAAGTGAAATGGAATAATTCATAGCAAGCTCAGATTTATTTGCATCATAATATAACAGTTTGTTTACTACTAGTACTTGTAATGTTTATATATTTGATATACATAACACATACATGTTGGGTAAGAATATTATTTTATTATTCTCGAGAGGGCTATTAAAAGTAATTTGTTCTTTCACTAACTTAAAATAGATACTTGTAATTTGAATATTTCCCAAACTGTTTATATTTTTCATTTTACAAGTTTGCAGTTGTTTATTTTTTAATTTTCTGTTTGTGACGTAACTCGCGCGTAGCGCTTTTAAAAACAATATCCTTGGTACTTTGCGGAGGTTTTGACGTGGGTTTGGTTCCCATGGCAACATGGGTATTGGCGGGAGAAATTCAAAATGGCGACTAGGTGGAAAAATTGAAAACAGACAAAGCACGATATTACGTGTGCGACATCTACTAGAACGGCAAGTCGGTGAGGTCATCTAACCTATGGGAGTTGTTTACAATTGTGACGAGGGTGCGATAGGCTATAGAGTGTCGACCTGATCATTTTACTTTTCCCGTTATTAAAGGTCAAAATAGGGACTTTGTCGGTTTTGGACATTTTTTGGAAAATTTTCATCTTCCGAGTGCACCTTCATCTTAACCCTTCCAATGTTAAATATGCATTTTGAAAACCGACGGAAAGTAATTTTTTGAGGGTGACATCGATATAACCGGAAGGTAGGGGGGAAATCTGAGATGGAGGATCGACTTAGAGTAGTGGTCTGTGTGGGATAGGCTATTGACATTTTATCCAGGAGGTCCCAGTTTAGAGTTATAAGGGGTCTAAGTTGGTGTTTTATCATTTATCGACATTAGTGTGGAAAAAGAGCACAAGGACAGATGCTTGCTCTATAGTCAAGGGATTATTGAACTACTACCAAAATCCACGTACATTATTAAAATTAAAATATAGCAGACAGGTAGTGTCCATTTGATCAACATAGAGAGTACAGACGCTCAAGGGTATAAGTCCACAAACACACACACACACACACATATATATATATATATATATACACACACACGAGGTGTGTAAATATGAAACCGGAATTTGTGCATACACGGCGTTAGCTGTCACTGTGGTTACCGTAAAACTGCGTCCTTGGCGCCACTTGCTTGTTTTGACTGCTGATAACGATTTGCAATTCACAACCAGACAAGTTTCATGTCATAGTGTAGTGTTTAATAGCGTTGAACATGGCACAATTTGTACCTACAAACTACGATGTGCGGACAGCAATGATATTTTGTTACCATATGAAGAAAACTGCTGCAGCATCGCATTGCATGCTTGTCGAAGCTTACGGTGATCATGCTCTTGGTAAGTCACAGTGCTATGCGTGATTTACAAAATTTAAAAGTGATGATTTTGACCATGATGATGAGTTTAGATGATATATATAAACGTGATTAATATGTTTTTGGCTATCCTTAAAAGTATTGTAATGAATCAGTAACACACATGTTATCTGTTCTGAATGCACCGAGAAAGTTTCTAAAGTGCAGCCTAATTGGGATGATCACTATTATACGGGGCATATCTAAAGTGAGACAAACTTTACAGAATTTCACGAAAACAATGAAAAAGTTTATGTAAGCATATGGCCGATTCCGCTTCCTTTTCGAGATACAAGATGATACAACTCATACAAGGTTCTCAATTTGGAGCCCAAATTCTACAACAGTCAATGGTAAATATGATGACTATTTTCCCATAAATCAGAAACGATGCATTAAAATAAAATTTTGTTTAAGGTAATTTGTAGCAATCCGGTGAATAGAAGATTAGAAAATATCCCATTGGGTTGTCAGGTGCCAGTTTGGTAGATTGTTAAATTATTTCAACTGCCATTGCGGTAGTTTACTGGATTTGGTATTCTCTAGTGATGGTAAACAATATGTGAAGCACCGAACGTGGTGTTGCAAACCGTTAATATAATCTGACGTTAAACGTTGATAAAGGACATGCGAAATGTTTCACCTCGTATTCTAGAGCACATAATTTTTCTATTCCAGAGTGGTGTCCTTTCTCCACCTACTTATCTTACACCGTGCGTTAGATTTATTATAATGTAACAGTCATTAACATATTGTTAATTCTGAATGGATCGGGAAAGTTTCTAATTTCAAAAGTGCACCTTAATTAGGATGATCACTATTTTGTATATCAGTAGCGGCGTAAGGCAATCTGGGACCAACCCGGGGCAAGTGAACTTGATTGATGTCCGTTCGCGAACACAATCATAAGCTCACACTGCTACTTTTGGCCGGAATATCTTATTTTTTATTATTCCGAACTCCACGGGAAAACTGGTGGCTGCACGGGGGCTTACGTGCCATGACAGATATCTTCCTGCCATTCGCCGTAACCTATACATGCGAATGGTTATTCAGATTGCGGAGAGTCTTGATTATGAGTCATTATTCAAGCACAGAAGTAAGTCCTGGGACGGCAAGGTTATTACGCCACCGACCATCATCGACGAGCGCCAGTGATTCATTTTATCAAGCCATTACTTGAATTTGAATTTTATTTATGACCTTTAGGCATCTGAGGGTCAGGGAGGGGAAAGGATTCGGGAAGGTGTTGGTCAGGGCCTATTTTGAAGGTGCCATCCTAGCATTTGCCTGGTGTGACTGAGGAAAAACCCTGGAAAAATCTCAGTCAGGATGGTCGGCCGCTGAGATCGAACCCTGGACATCTCGAAATCTACGCCAACGCTCTACCACTGAGCTACGGCGGCTCGGTATCAAGTGGTTATTGTGTCGCCATTTATGTCGGCGTGGCCCCTCGGGAGGTGGATCCTCGGGCGGAGGAGCCGTTGGCACCCCCGCTTAAGTCCCCACTGATGCACATAATCTTAAAACTACTTTAAGGTATTCTAACCTTAAAGGTGCATGCTATCACCAGTTAAACGATCTGGAAGAGATACTGTCTATAGTTCAACCATGGCGCGTTGTATGATAAAATAGAATATTTGCATCCACTTTAGATACTTCCCAAGATGAGGAAACGCCTTCGATGGAATAATAATTTCGGATCAGTTTTTGAATTAATCAAACCATTGTATCTGATTAATTCATTTAAGTTTTTGTGTGGCGGGTGGGGGGCACCAGAGAGCACGCCGTGTCCTTACCCCTTTCATTTTGGATTTGGCGTACCTCTTCCTTTTTATCAATAGGAGCTCATTGCCTTTACTTTCAATAGGCAATCGCCACTACTAGGTGCAAGCTTACCCTCGTACTTTTCTAGCTCACTTCTCCAAGCGTTCCCTTACATTTTCTAACGCACTTCGAGTGCTGACTTACCTAACCGAAGAATACGTAGCTTAACCCTCACTATTTTAATGAGCAGGTAGAGTATCTGAAGTGCAGCCAAATATTTGATTTTGATTAGTCACAAAAAACTCGCTCCCAGCCATGCTCTATTGTAATCCCTTCATGGCCCGTATCTTAATTTCATTATGTCATTTCATATTTATGTTTTTCATTTTTGAATTGCAATTTGATCCCCACATAGCACAAGTACATCCTATCAACATCATTGTGTGTCCACAGGAGGAGTACGTCCAATGGAGAAGGCAAGGGACGTCCACTGGACTTCCAAAGTAAACACGATGGTTATGTCCAGTGGATGCCCATATAAGGTACGATTATGGACAAGTACGGATTTTAACGGATGGGCTGTAACATGCGCATATACGTCCAATAGACATCTCTTTTTATGTCCATAGGACGTCTAGTGGAAACATAAGAGCAAACTTTTGCTGGGTCCACATTGGGTCTTCTTTTCAGAACATTACTGACAATTTTTGCAAAAGGGTTATCCCGTGTATGTGCGATGACCGCTGCAATGACACCATCTGACGAGCGAATAGTGAACTAGAAGGCACTTGCCATAGCTGAGTCATATAAGGCACTTGATTGTTCAACTGTGTGTAGAAGGAGAATGGCTTACTCCACGGCTTGTGTTTGATAATGGCAGTATCGGAGGACCACATACGGCCTGTCATGCTGTATGAATTTCACTAGTGACATCCAGCCAGCGCAGCTGCACGAAACAAAAAGGCCGTATATTGTCAGGGTAGTGGATGTGTGAAAGTGTCAAGGTGGTTCCAGAGGTTTCGGTCTGGGGACACCAGCCTCACCAATAATCCACGGGAATGGAGTCTGATTCAGCTAGACAATGATGCATTGCGAGCAGCGGTGGAGGCAAATTCAGTGCAAACTGTTGAGGAACTGGCCAGTGAACTCCATGTCACCAATTCGATCATCCATCGTCATCTGTAGAAACTCGGAAAATGTGTACTCCTTGCATTAACGCCTCAACAGAAGCAGCAGCGAGTTGATATCTGCACTTCCCTACTCACCCATCACAGACGTGAGCCATTTCTGGACAGAATGGTGACAGGAATGCAAAGTGGGTCATCTACCATAACATTACACGCAAACGGCAGTGGATACCTAAAAAGAGACCGCAGGAATTGTGGAAAAACAGGATCTCCACCCCTGTAAAAGATGTTGAGTGTTTGGTGGGATATCCGTGGGATAATTCATTTTGAGCTCTTGCCAGGTAGATCAATGTCTACTGTCAACAGCTTGAACGTCTACGGACTGCATTGTTGGAGAAACGTCCTGCTCTGGTTAATCGCAAGGATGTAATCAAATACGGTGATAAGGCGCACCTACTGACCTACTCACGGCAAGAACGATCTGTGCTTAGATCGAGAAATGTGACTGGAAGAAACTCCTCGACTCTTCGTTTTCACCAGATCTTGCACCAACAGACTATTGTTTTTCGCAGCCCCATGAGGAAAATTCCACGGGCCTCCGGTGGCCCGCCACTGGCGGCCCGACTAGTTTTTCTCATGGGTCATCTTTCCGGGAAAACACTGCAAAATGAGAATGGCGTGCGACGAACAGTGACGTAGTTCTTTGTCTCCAAAACCGGTGACTTCTTTCAGTGGGAGGTTTCAACAACTAGTTGGCACGCGGCCGCTGTTTTGTGACCATAATATTTTCAGATTTTAATCCGTTGGAAACTTATTTACTGTGTATGTGTGCGTACAGCGAGATACCGCACAGAACATTGCTGGTGTATATATAGATTAAGAAAATTTATCAAGAGAATTTATCAATTTATTTACCTGATTTAAAATTAATTTATTTTCCCGTTCGAACATTCAAAGTACGAAGGACTCGATATTGTGATCTAAATGACGTAAGTACAAAGGCTAAATTAATATAGACTCAGAACTCGCAACTCGATATTCTTTCCATACTACCCATGTTTATGGTAGACCGTCTATAGAATACCCAGTATATACTAGGTTACTCTAGCAGGCCCGCAGTTGGGCCTGCCATCTAGCGATACCAGTTGGAACTACGTGCAATAAGGGAACATAATATTTATATTGCTTAATGCTGTTGCTTCCTCACCTACTTATCTTAAACCATGGTTGGAAGATTTGGAAACATAAGTGAAGTAGTTAAACTGCTGTCTGTTAAAGGTGATCTCTATCGCGTTGTCTTTGCACGCAGCAATGAAAATTACAAAATGAAGGGAAGTAATGTTTTTTTTTATTTGACTAAAATACGAACGTTATTGGGTTCGTATACTTTAAATAGCGTTATGAATTAGGGATAGACTTTAGATACTATAGCGAATAATTGAAACAGCTAAACTAATCTAGATTACGCAACATATCAGTAAGGAGAATGACGTGACTTTAGTATACGTTGAACGTTCGATTTGAAAATATAAATGCAGTAGTCAAAAGTAGTGTCTGTTAAAGGTGATTTCTATCGCGTACATTCAAAAATCGAACTTTTGTTTTTATATAAAATGTCTTCGTTCGCTATAGCTCACTTGACAAACTGTCCATCTTTGTTGTAGCAAAACGTGAATAGTGCTTCGGATATAAATATGTAACTTTCAGGTAATACTATTATGATTCCGATTCATGAATCTGTGACTTATTTGGTTCGAAAAAATCACGCCGATCGTAAATTAAATTTAAACCACGAGAGCTAGAGATGATTTAAAGCTACCTATTTGCAAAGTAGAAAACTCACCTGCTTTAAATTTTCTTGATGAATATTTTTTGTTTTGGGGGAAGTGTGAATAAAAAAAAATATAATGTAAAACCGAAGGTCTTTGTTTTATGTATCTTGTAACATTTACTGTTCATTTAGTTTAAAGTGTATTTGAACTTTTATTTTGTTATAATTGCAATGAATGTTATGCATTTCCTTGCATCAGAATTTAACTTTCTGGTAGCAGCCAACTTGGGATGATCTTTAGCTGTTACCCGGAATAGGATATAGAGCTCGGGTAATGCAAACTTATATAACGTATCATTAACGATAATCAAGCTTTATGTAAAGTAATAATTTGCATTTACGTAACACATGAACTAATTTAATTGAAGTAAAGAAGGTATTATTTTCACTGTCTGAATGATTCTACTGAGTATCTAAAATGTAGTCTTAATGTGACGTTAAATTTCAAAGTAATAGATTAGTTTTATCAAAATAAAGTTAATAGAAAATACCTAATTTGAAAGAATTTATTGCTGTTATAGATTTCATAACGGAAGAGTTAATCTGATATTACCCAACCTATAATTCTCGTCATTTAACAAACAGTATGTTGTAAGTATTGAATTGCGTAATCGGATCATTCGAAACGGGGTTATGAAGAACTGGGGTACATCGGGGTTATTTCGATCAAGGATCTATATTGATGAGAGGAGCAAAAACATGTCAATACGTTCATGATTTGTGAGTTTTTAAAGTGTATACTCTATTGGTTAAAGTAGTACTGGCGGAAAAAGTTTGGAACTCTTTAACGGTTTTTACGTTTCATTTGTTGTAATCGATTTGGAATCATCACGATTCTTGCTGTGAAGTCTATAGTTTCGTGTTCGATAAAAATCCTGGAAATGCAAGTGCTTACAGTTGAACAAGTGCACATCTACAGATTGTATTATGTAAACCTACTGGATTGTAATCAGTTGCAGTTAATATGTAGTAGCAATAGACTTTAAAATTAAATTATTATGATGAACGTAAGGTTTATTTCTCTTTTTTTTTGAATTGTGAGAGCCAATAAGGAATAACTTTTCGCTAAAGATCATTCTCAATTGCATTTGGAAATGAATTTAATTATTTCATTCGAAGAGAAGTAATTTTAAATTAAGTAATGTGAAAATTTAATACTGTTAATGCACACCAAACTATTTTTTTTTATAAACAAGGGGAGTACCTCAAGTTCTTCCTGTGATTTCATTTTCGCGTTCTTCATGCCTTTATTAATCAGTAGCACTTTATTTTTTTGTTTGTATGATGCTTATAGTACATTTTAAATTAAAATTATTTTAGAACAATTAAATTTCGTGTGGTTTGATAGTATCATAAAATTTTGTCTTCAGATTAAATAGGCCACAGTTCGTTTCCAGATTTCATATTAGCTTCTGTTTCGTAAATAAATATGTAAAGTTAGGCGAAAAGAATGTTCGTAGAGAGAATTTCAAATGGGATCGAAGTCGTCATTGACATAATAGTTAAAAAGATGGAATTAATAGAAAATGTTAATAACGTTTATAAAAGCTGGAGCTTTCTATAATTAATTGAGCGAAGATAACGTAAGATTGTTTTGATTAGAACGAAACCGCGGAGAGTAAGTTAATTATGTTTCGAAAATAGCCGTAAATATTTAAGCATTACAAGTAGTTGGTAGGAAATCATAATATGTTTAATTTATTTACTTGAAAGTTTAGGATTAATAGTAAGGTTTTATGCACTATATTTTAGTTCGTGGACATTTTGTGAAAATGCCGAAACGCAAGTTTACTGGCCAAAGAACTAAGCGTGATAAAGTAACGAAGAGAAGAAGAGCAAATCCTGAGCAAGTCGTTTCTACTTTCATGTTTGTTTTCTAGAATCAGTAAATATTGAATGTTAATCTGTGTATTATATATTTACGACGTAAAAATTGAAATATCTAAATATTTAAATGTAACGTTGCATTTTTCGGTCAAAGATTCCACTGTCGTCGGTTAATTTTTTTGTTTAAAATGTGAAATGTATAGTTTATTATATTGATCATTTAAAATCATTATGTTTGTGTTATGTTAGATATGAGATAGTAAAAAAAGCTTCCCTCCATTTTTCGGAAAACTACATTTTTTTAGACTTTTTCAAGCACATTATTTCTTGATATTTTAAATTTAAATATAATTTAAATGATATTATTTGTTCCCTATTTGCGACTGTAGAAATAATTGCTTAAATAGTCGCGTAATTATATTATATTTATTATTACATTAGCAAGATTCAAAGTGCTACTTGTCCGCAGCAACGTGTTTCTGTTTTTCGGTTTCAGGGATGATTGTGCAGTTGTAGGTAATCCAAACGATTGAAATTCTTCTGACGAAAGTTCTTACAATGTTCCATTGTCCACATTGTTACTAACAAGTACAATTGATAAAAGTTGAAATTGGCAACAAGGAATATATGTAGACTAGGGATGTGAATCATCCTAATAGTAAATTACAATTCTGCCAAGATTCGGAAGACGTTCCTCTTGCTACATTAAGCCCAAAACGATCGAAAGTGACAACAACTGTTGAAAATATCAAAGAATGCGTACCTCCTCCCGATGATACCGCATTTTGCACTATTGGCGTGCTAACGTTTATTATGGGCAGATTCATATACACATAGGTCTTTTAGTGGATATTATTCGATAAAGATTTTATTAGTTCAAAGAGAATTAAAGAAATAATCGCTAACATAATAATTCGGAAATAATACATTCCTTGTAAAATTTTGTATTATAAACATTTTCTCCAAAGTATCACTTCGGAAGAACTTGAATTTCTTTTTCGCTTTCAGGGATGATTCTGCTACTCGTGACTGCTGCTACAAGTGATAACATTACCTGTACGCAAAGTTGTGAGGACATCAGGTGCTGTCTAATCGAGCTAGAAGAAATATCACAGAAAATTAGTAGTCGTGTTAGTGAGGGAATATCGTTTATGCATGGTATTAGTATTAATGAGGAGTTAGAACCATCTGAGGGTTCTGAAGATGTACCTCTTATACGTATTGCAGCAACAGTGTCTGTTGTTCACAAAATTTCAGAAAGTATGGGCCCAGAAACTGTTTCTCATCCAAAAATGAATATTAAAGTATCAACAGAGAGTTTGGATGAACTTCCTTTGGCCCAGTTAGCATTAACAATTGACAAAAAGCGTACTGATGCGAATGTTCAGAGGTCAAGTCAGAGTTCCGATGAGGTACCTTTGGCTCAATTAGCATTGAAAATTGGTAAAGAGCGCCCTGACTTAAATTTAAGTAGCTCACAAGCTGTGGATGATATTCCTTTGGGTGAGTTGGTTGCACAACAAAATATATCTAAGGATTTGGTGTCTACAAATGTAACTGATGGTTAAGAAGAAGAACAACATTCTGAAATACATGTTTTGTCCGATGAAGATGTGACTGCTATACCCGTAGCGAGGTCTGGTACTAGAATTGGAGATTCTAGACGAGATAGACATCATAAACGAACATATAGAAGAGCTATTACACAGTCAGCTACAGATTAAACAGTGCCTCTCTTTTCACTAGGAAGGGTGGACGTCACTTGCAGAGCATATACAGCTGTTTTCTTTCGCTGTGAACATGGAATAAAAGCTGCAAATTTGGCTACGTGTTGTCAGTTTGGCAAAGTAGTACTGCCATCACTTAAACCGTGTCCTTTATTTTTAAATAGAACCAACTTCTAGAGACGAAGAAGGTAAAGATTATATTAGCAACATCAGCAAGCAAGTATTATAGCAGCAAGTATGACCTCATTTACTGCGAATATTCCGCTCGAAAGGAACATAGAAATGTTTCCATGTTTTACTATTTGTGGGCACATTTATCATTTTACTCAAAGTATACCTCAAAACTTTGACCAGTTGCAGTATATATTATATATATTATATTTTATCAATTCAGAAGAAGCCACGTTACGTCCTTAAATTTTTTGCAAGATTTTATACGACGAGACACATTGTTAAAACTTGATGAGATGATACGAAATAATCACGTTATGGCCAAATCTTATATGATCCTTAGAACAGTTATAGATAACTTAAGTGAAAATTCTGATACTGGAAATGATCCTACAAATATGATCATAGCTTTTAAAGACGGTATAAGCAGTGATATGAAGTACAAGCGTCCAGAAAGATCATCTGAAATAGCAGCAGTTTTTGTTGGAGAAACCCCTCCATTTGATGTAGACCTTGTAGTTTATCCGAAGGAAATTGGTCGTATAAACAATATGAAAAAATTGTGTAAGATGGTTGATCCTATGGTCTATCCGCTTCTTTTCCCAAGTGGTGAATATGGATGTGATTGTAATCTACAACATGTAGGAGCATCATCTACTTCACGCCGTAGTCAGCTTAGCATGCGAGAATTCTATAGAATACAAACAAGAAAAGATTTTTCTGTATTACATCTTTCCGGTAAGGTATTTAAGCAGTATATAGTTGATTGTTGGGTCAAGGTAGAGGCGAATGACTTATGGTACATTAGGAGAAATCAGAAACAAATACGGGCAGATGAGTATTATAATGTTCATAATGTTTTGCAGAAAAAACGCGCAGACGAACACAAGAAAATAGGACGCGTCGTCATTCTTCCTGTTAGCCACACCGATTCTCCTCGCTATATGCGACAGCAATTTCTAGATGTTATGGCTATCGTTTTCAAGTGTGGTAAACCAGATTTATTTATAACAATGACATGCAATCCCAGATGGGCAGAAATAACAGAACATTTAGAACCTAATCAATCCCCCAAGATATACCGGACATTGTAGCTCGTATATTGAGGATGAAGCTTATAGAATTACTTAAAGATATAAAAGATCGTGAAATATATGGCTGTGTAAAATATGATATGTATTCAATAGAGTTCCAAAAGCGTGGACTGCCTCATGCTCATATATTAATTGGCTTCCACGACTATGACAAATTTTTGACTCGCAGTCAGTAGATTCAATAGTTTGTGCAGAACTTCCCGATGAACAGACAGAAACAGAACTTTTCGAAATCATATCTGTACATTATGTTCATGGACAATGTGGTAAGGAAAACCCATTAGCTGCATGCATGCAGGATGGAAAAGGTAGTAAAGGTTTTCCGAAACACTTTTCGAATGATACATACATATCTGATGACACACGCTGTGTTTATCGGAGAAGGGTAGTGATAAGAAAGGGAAAAGTGTATGATAACAGGAGCGTAGTTCCATATAATAGAAGCACGAGCAAGAAATTTAATTGTCACATTAATTTTGAGGCTTGTACAGCAATCAACTTTACTAAATACATATACAAATACATGTACAAGGGAATCGATTATATTTCAATTCAGATATGTGAAGGTGTGCAAGAGGAAATTGTATGGGATGAGGTTAAAAGTTACCAGGATTGTCAATATGTGGGTTCAGCAGAAGCTGCATGGAAGACACAGCAGTTTGCCATGACGGAAAAGTCTCACAGTGTTGTATCCCTTCCTGTGCATCTCCCACAGCATGAAATATAATTTTGTAGAAGGACATGAAGAATGTGCTCTGGACCAAGCAGCAGAAAAGTAATCCAAACTGATCGCTTGGTTCAAACTGAATATTGAAGATCCAGGTGCAAGGGTGTACAAGTATGTTGAAATTCCCGAACATTACACTTGGAACCATAAAGAGTATAAGTGGCAAAGATGGGTGAGGAACTGTTATACTATTGGGACGCTGATGGACGTGTCTCCATCGAGGAGAGAAAATTTCTGTTTAAGACTTTCGTTATTGCACGTAAGAGACGCTACCAGCTTTGAATACCTTCAAACAGTCGATGGGAAAAGCATAGTATTTTTTGATGCATGCAAAGCTTTGAAACTCGCTGAGGATGACAATACCTATTCCACATGTATGAAGGAAATAGCGTCCATTACTTCTCCAAAGAAATTACGCTACTTTTTTGCTCTCTTATGTGAAATAATTCCAGAACCTATGCGTGTGAAAATGTCCGAGATTTGGCATAAATACCAAAATCTTCTCATCCAAGACTATACACACCACGGAATGACAGAAATGGTAGGGAAGATGAAGGGGCTACAAGATGTTGAAATAATTTTGCACAGAACGAGCGGGATTATATTGGGAGATCTAGGGTTTGAGATCTTCCCGAACAAGTTAGTAATGTAGAAGACAATGGAGTCAAATTTTTTGGGCCTATTGATCCAAATTCCCTTAAAGAAGAACATACAACTATTTACAACACTGTTATGCCTGCTGTTTTGCATGGAATTGAAGGAAATGATATACATCAGAATATTTTTATGTTGATGGTGCTGCTGGAACTGGAAAGACTTACTTATATAAGGTTATTGTTAATAACTTAAAGAAACGTGGAAAACAGTTATATGTGTTGCATGGTCTGGCATTGCAGCCATTCTTTTGCCAGAGGGAACTAGAGCTCAAAGCTTTCAAACTTCCTCTGTCGCTGGATGAACCCAGTTCCGTGCGGTTCCCAGTCAACGATCCTAAGTCATTACATATTAAAACATGTTCTGTGATAGTATGGGACGAGGCCCAAATGGCACCTAAAGATGCTCTCCATGCTATTGATAGATATTTACGGGATTTGATGGGAAACCAGATAAGCCAATGGGTGGGAAAATAATTTTATTTGGAGGAGATTTCCGACAAACTCTACCAGTCATGCGAAGATCCTCTTACACACTGTTATAAATTCATGCATGAAATCTTCATATCTTTAGCCACTTATTTCGAAATTTCAATTAAAAATTAATATGAGAACTGCTCCTGAGGAAAGTAGATACTGTAACTGGATTTTGGAAATTGGAAATGGGAAGTTTACAAAAAATGTCGATTGGCATCTAGATATTGTGATTTAATAGGCTTACCGTCTAGCATGTGCGTCAACGATATTCAACAACTTATATATCATGTTTTCCCTAATTTCGATGACAATACCTGTTATCAGTCTGACATCCTGTCACCAACAAATATTACAGTTGATAACATTAACCACATAATATTTGATAGTATGCCTGGTGAAGAGAAGATTTACTTGAGTACGGGCAACTATGAAAACACTGATGATGATTTTTATGCTCCTACAGAAACTTTGAATACTGTTTCCTGCTCTTCGCTTGCTCCACATGAACTGAAACTGAAACTTGGTGCAATAGTTATGTTGCTTCGAAAAATTGATATTCAGGCTGGACTATGTAACGGAACAAGGTTAAAGATTATTTCATTGCATGCTTCGGTAATTGGTGTGGAACTCTTGGCGCAGAGCACATCAGGAGGTAACAATTTTTACCTCCCGCAGATATGGATGAAAGCTAGGTATTGGTCTCTTCCAAATCCAGTTAAAAGGTTACAATTTCCCATTCGCCTAGCATATGCAATGCCAATTAATAAATCACAGGGTCAAACACTTACCAGGGCGGGATTGTTCTTAGACCGTCCCTGTTTCGAGCATGGTCAGTTGTACGTAACGTTGTCAAGAGTCAGGCACTGTAAAGACTTGAAAATTTTTGTTGATCATCGTCCACTTCACATTTCTCAAAATATACCAGCTCAATTACAGTTTACGAGAAATGTTGTCTATCCTAGCATATTAGAACATAATTATTTGTCAATTTCAGAAAATCATATTCCTATAATACCACAAGCTCTAGTTAGTCCTAATATCCGCGCGGAAAACGTCCTATTAGTCTTGAGAATCCTACGGCACCGGAAACTGATCAGTCCTACAGACCTACAAACTCCTGCAAGCCCTGTTGTTTCCTTCGAACCACATGTTCCTGACAGTCGTACAGTTCCTGTCCACTCTGAGGTCTCACCTATTAGTTCTGAATCCGATGATGAAGATGTTCGTCAACTTTTATTGGCCAGAGATGCTGTCCGTGACAAACCAGGAACATCAGGCATACAGTTAGGTTTAAAATAAATTTCCTGATGGTTGGAAGGAAGATAATTAATGAACCGAAAAAAGATTTCTGCGATATATTTATTAAAATATATCAATTTGTGTATAAGTTGATACTATTCGTCTTGTGTGTACAGAGTGTGTGGTGTTTCATTGATGCATTTTAAATTTTGATCGTTCGTTATTTTCTCATTTTATTACTTACTGTTATTACTTATTGTTTGCTTACTTTGTATAAGTGTGTATGGATGTAATGGTATCTGAGATGGTCGATGGATATATATGTAGTGTTACTATATAATTTCTATTACTTTGAAGAAGAACTAGGAAATGAAGATTCAGAAGAAAACGATGAAGAAGTCCTAGAAGTACTGGAAGAAGTAGATAAAGTATAAATGAAAATACTTGTAATACTAATGTAGTTAATGGAATTTTGATTTACTGCATCGACTACTGTGTAGAATATCTCCGTGCATCATTAATAAATAAAACTAACAGCTTCCTTCGTATGTACTATCTTTCCAGAAAGTAAATCCCACTTGTTGGAGGCGCTGGAATAGAATTTTCCAACTATGAAAAATTTTGCAATGCACATGCACACGTGTAGTGCACATGGAAACTTTCAACTACTTGTACTCCGATTCTTTGATAGATGTGTTTGTTTGTATATTCCAGAATACTTCTCATACATAGCAGACATAGTAATAAAAGATAATATAGAGAAAAGAGAATCCTATTCGATAATAATAAAACAGAACCATACTCAGTACGTAAAAATTGACGGGTTAGTGAAATGAGAAAAAAAAATCACTACATTTAGCATAGTGTAGTAGTTAGTGAGTTGGATTTCTACACAGATTATGAATTCTAATCCCCGCATTTGTCAATTTTTTTTAAGTGAACACATTTAGAAAATCACCTTTGTTCTTCACCCATAACTAACCATTCTATTTGTAATTGCAGTGAAATATATTTTTAGTTTGTAAATTAACAGCTTTAAACTCGATAATGTTATTCATAATGTTTCGAAGTCTTTAGGAAAATTCAAATTGGTCTTAGTGACTTCTATATTACGGTCAATCATGTATTACCTTTTTTTTATTTGCGACACATCAATTTAAGGCAGCAGAAAAAAAAAAAACGATAATACACAGTAACTCTGTCTAACCCGTAAGTTGAATAAAGTGCAAACGCATTTTACGACGAGGAGAAGAAGCACATAACTCGTTCTTTTCCTTGCGTCTCCCAAATCAATTTTGACAATTTCTTACTAGATGTCTCTGCTTTAGCATAGCTTTTCCCTCGTCCGAACTACAAAAGCAATCTAGGCTGGAATTTTTTGAATGGAGAGTAGCTTCGAATTATCATTTTTGTATTTCGCTACTGTGCCATTCCTTTTCGCGTTATAATGTTGAATGGTTTTGCATTATCATTTCATTTTGTGTATTTTATTTTCGTTTCCTGTTTCTAGAGTTAAAAGTCAGCAATTTACTTGCCTGCAAATTGACAATATATGAACCAGGAAAATCTCACATGTCCAACATATTTCTCAAGTTTTCAACAAATCTTGCGTATTAAGCCCGTGAATCAGTTGCGGGACTACCTGTTAAGAGCAGGTTTATTGGGCGTAAACTACGGAATTGCTTCACTAAGAAGATACTCTTAAACACAACGTGCACATCATTTATAGAACATATTTTATTAGAGATGGACGACGCTAAAGCAAGGTAGTAAGAAATATTTATTTCGGCAATGCGAACATGAAGGAAAGATATCATAAATATATAAATAAATATGTAACAGTAATATTTGCATTTTAGCTTCCTAATAACAATCCAGAAAATTAATTAGAAACTGATGTTAAATTTCAGTAAGAAATCTTTTATATAACTTTAGCGATGGGAAACAAATTAATGTATTCCGATGAATCGACCTACACCTTGTTTCCAACAACCGGTCGTGTTTACGTATGGAGAACACCGTCGCAGGCCTATGATCCAGACTGTCTGCGCCCAACCGTAAAGCATGGGGGTGGTTCTGTTACAGTATGGGCAGTGATATCGTGGTTTTCTGCAGGTCCCATCATAGCCCTACATGGAATGATGAATGCTAAGGCGTATGAGGCCATTTTGGGGCACCAGGTTCTACCCATGGCCCACACATTGTTCCCGGATGGTGATGGCATCTACCAAGATGATTTGGCACCCTGTCACGCTGCAAAAACGGTGCAATCATGGTTTGAGGAGCATGACCAAGAGCTATCACACCTCCCCTGGGTCCCACAATCACCAGATCTGAACATCATTGAGCCATTGTGGTCTGTGTTAGAAAGGCGTGTTCGGTCTCATTACCCTCCACCATCATCCCTTAAGGAACTGGAGCATGTTTTGGAGGAAGAATGGTACAGCATTCCACACACCACGATTCAGGAGCTGTATACGTCCATTCCACGTCCGATCCCAGCTGTTTTGGACGCAAAAGGAGGCCCCACACCATACTAGGTATGATTTTCACACTTTTTCAAACGTTTTAGATTTTTTGTCCAACCCCTGTATAAAAACAGGAAAATTTTATAACACCTAAGGTCTAGGTTGCTCTGATAAAAAACTTTGGTAAACTTTAATTTTATATGGGCCAGTCTAGTAACGTTGGACTGCGACCCGTCACGATTCGCCTTTAGCTATTAAAATCCACACCCATGCCGGTACTTGAACCCGAGACCTTCGAGCCGATGGCCTACCGCCGCAGACCGCTCGTCCACCCGGCCGACTCTAGGTAGCTTTCAATTCAGCTACAGTAAAACACGTGACTGGAAAGAAACTTCGTATTCGCCTTTAACATGCTATTAACGATATTTATTCAAAGTGAGTCATGAATTTGGGATTAGGCCTGTAGAATTTTACACCATATGAGAGCCACTTTACATTTTATAAATCGAATTAAGATTGTCTAGAAATTTGATAACTGAAAAATTTTCTGGAAGTTTTGTATGGTTTCGAAAATCAAGTTTACTTGATTTTTTAAATTTATTTTATTTTAAAAGTCTTGGACTACATCTGGCGCACATTTCATTTTATTTTTAAATGAAAATGTTTCGGGTTATGGCCATCTTGGTTTTCAGAACTCACGTTTTAAAAATTCTTAACAAATGTAAGCGCTGTTTAGAGACTCTGAATAAGAATCCTAACGATTTTTCATATAAAGACATTTTTGCCATGTTGGATAATGTAATTCAAGATATGTTTTTTCATAGTCGAACTCAGGGACCTTTGAAATTTTAAAATATGAAATTTCATGAAATCAAATATTTTATAATTTGTTTTCTCAAATTTCCGCTGTGAGGGACTTCCGATACGTAGTTTTTCAGTTCAGAATCATACTCAGCGACCATAGGAACCCGGAGATACGAAATTTAAAGAAAATTAAATGGGTTTTTAAAACTAGAATGCATCGTGTTGCTCCTGTCTTATTTTGGAAAATATTTCTTTTTATTTAAATATCGATTGGAGTTCCTATATATTAAATTCCACTAAAATTGGGCAGGTTTCAAAATAGGCACTGTTTCTTCCAGGCATGTTTTCGGGGTAGCTTTACCCCCTTGGGTTTTCAACAGCCCCCGAAAGAATTAGTTTCAACACTTGTATTACTCATGCGTATTCTGAAATACGAATATAATAGCACTTTCTATAAATACTGTTCATGTTAGTTTGAGGTTAACTAAAAGAATACGACACATCCTTAAGTAAAATGTTGTTATTTTATATATTTAGCACATGTGACTCAATATGCATTATTTATAATTTTCGTAAGACTTGGTTTAGCCCCCTTCCCGAAGCAAAATCTTCTGAAAGAAACACTGGCTACACCGTTTACAATGTAATTGAAGGCAAAATATTGATCTTCGTAATTCAATCATTTCAGCTTCCGAAACGATTCTAGCATATTTTGGAATTCACAGATATGAAATTTCACTTCAATCAGATACTTGCAAATTGAAATTTTGATCTGGCTTCATCTTCCATTTTTGAATAGAAATTTTTTAGCTTCACGCTTGAATCAGAGTTTAAGGTGATTGGTTGAGTAATGGAATCGTAGAGAAAAGGAAAAGCGTTCGCTTGCAGGGCGAAGGGTACGCGGTTCGAGACTTACCAAAGCCAATATCTTCTTTTTACTTTTTCTCTAGTAATGTGCAAATTTTATGTTATACTATATGCTTTCTACATATAAATGAATGTTAATGTTATTTAGCGTTTTGTTTTCGCCTTCATATTCTTCTTTTTTGCTTCATTTATTTAAAAAGTAAGCTAATTTATATGTTTAGCAGATTTTGTGTTATATCGTTACAAAAAAAACAAACAGTATGAAAAATGAATAAATAAACAGTTGCATAACATTTACAGAGATAATAATAATAATAATTCTTGTTATTATTATTATTATTCATGAAGTGCAATGCACTTAATTTATTTAAATAAATGAAGCAAAAATGAAGAATACAAATTAAAGAGCAAAAACCTACACAGTAGTGGCATAAAGCATAGTGTTACACAACATTTACTAGAGGAAAAGGAAGATGACAAGGACTCGAACCGCGAACTTTGCGCATGACAAGCGAGCGCTCTTCCATTAATACTCTGCACCAAGAAAAGTAATTGCAGAAGAAGGCGTTTCGGAGATATTTTTCTCAGAGGTTTCAGAATTTTGTCCCCACTAGTGGAGAAACTAAAAGCCATTATCATCATCACCTAAAATTTACACGTTGCACACGACTTTTGAAGCCCTTTCATAGGAACCGGGTCTCACCCAGAAGCAGTGTGCAAATTAAACTTTTTAGTCAGGGGGATAAAACATAAGCACGGATTTCAACATGATATAATATGTTGATATCCTATATATATATATATATATATGTAGAGAAAAAGAGAGAGAGAGACAGAGAGAGAGAGAGGAGAGGAGGGAAGATATGCAGTCTCATTTTCCAAATGGGGGTTTCTAAATCAAACCAATCATACTAAATCATCCACATGAAGCTACTTCAAAAACATCACAAAACAAATGTCTTTTTAGCTGCTAGTGAAAGTTCATAATACCCTTGTCACTTCCATGAAAATAGGTTAAAATCACTTCTGCCAAATAAAAATGTTCCGATTTTCTATCTTATCTTGATCGAAATTTCTTCTGGGGACAAGAAATTTATCCCTGGCAGGGATGGAAAATAATTTGTCAAGGTAGGAATGTTTTTTTCCAGGGGGGGATCCCGGGCATCCCCCTGCTAATTCGCACACTGCCCAGAAGTAGGAATATCAGATTCGGGTACCTTACTGCCAAGAAACTTAGCACACGTGGGTCGAAAAGCTCTTTATTTAACAGGAAATCTCTCCTGAAGTTAAAAATATTGCTACATTTGTATTAACGTTGTGGCTAAACTCCACAAGTAGCAAATAGAACGCGAAAACAATTTCCAATTACAGAAAATCATTTTAAAATAAGATCTTAATAGTATCTTTCAAAGAAAATACATTTTACAATGTGTTCTATATGTTTTAAAAATAATTTGAAAATCTCCTGAAATTCACCACTTGACAACATATTTTAATAAGCATTAGAAAGCCATTTTAATACAGAAAAAGGTGATTGTGTTGAAATAATTTTGAAAACAGCGTTAACAATTATTTCATCGTTTGGTTTTAAAAAATGTATTATTTGATACTTTTTTAAAAGTCTTACTTGGTGTTTTGAAAAGAAGTAAACGTTTTTGCTAAAATAATTTGATGTATCTGTTTTTATTATTATTTATTACTATTTTAAAGTTTCCATTATTTATTTGTTACTAAAGTATGATAATTACAACGGTATATTATATTTCATAGATGAAGTATTTTGTCGGAAATTAATAGCATTGCACTGAAATAATACAAAAAGTCCGATTTGTAAATTTTGCAGTAGTGGACTAGTGGGTCGTATAGCTACCAAAGATGCAAGTTTAAAATTTCAAGTATCTCCTTATTTTTTTGCAAAATTCATGACGTTTATATATTAGCGTAATTTTCGAATTGTAAAGGAAGTCTAAACGAGATTAACCCTTTATAACTATTATAGTTCATCTATGATCTTGGCAGGAAGGTAGGCATTTTATAAGGTTCAACCGGTGAGCTGTCTGATAACAGCTTAGGGAGAGTATTTCTGATAGTGAGACTCACTCGACCATGACGTATACAAGCTGACGTAAGCATGATCCCATGCAGTTCAAGTGACGGCTGGTGCATCTTTATCTACACGAATTTATTGAAAGTTCTCAATAACATACAGTTTTGAAAAAAAGATCACGGAGACAAGAGGTTTTGATCCTGCGACCTTCAACGCGGAAAGCCAACACCTAGACCACTACACTAAAGAGTCTATGCTTTTTTGTTCTACTTTTCGAATAGATCTAGTATTATTTGCTTACACACAGAAACACGTTCCCACTGTTCCTTTTTTTACCCTTTTTTTTATTTTCTATTTTGCCCGGCCTATTATAACACATTCAAACGTCTGTATCGTATGAGAATTCTTTTGCAATATATCTCCTCTTCATTGCTGCCACAGTAACTTGAAAATTAAGCACTAAACATGCGATATGTTTGGCAGGAGCTTAATTTTCCATACGGAGATTAGTTTCCAATATTCTTACCAATGCATGGGATTTACTTTCTTGAAAGATAGTACGTTTCCTATGCATGTTGTATGATTTGTGATAGCAGTTCAAGAAATTAATGAAACCTAATCTAACCTAATATTAAATATATCTAAATATATTATCTAACACAAAGTAAACTGATTCAGCCCAATCTAATCTAACATTAGTAGTTTTTAGTCAGATTTCTTGCATGCGACTCTATATATATGTTCCATGACATTTAGATTTTAAGCAGGGAAGGGAACAAGCCGGATTTCGCCGTGGATTTAGCACAATGGACCACATACAAGCACTGAATGAAATTATGGAAAATACTAATAAATATGAGCTTCCACTATGTTTGGGATTCATAGAATTTGGAAAAGCTTTTCATTCGGCCTCCTTGGCAGAAGCACTTAAATCTCTTGAACATCAAGGCATCGAAAGTGCATACATGAAGTTATTGTGAAACATTTACTCGACTGCTATGTCTATCATAGAGTATATCAAGAAAGTGAAAAATTTAAAGTTGGAAAAGGGGTAAGGCAAGGAGATTCAATTTCTCCAAAACTGTTTTCTGCGGTCCTCGAGAGAGTGTTGCAACATTTAAACTGGGATGAAGTTGGAATAAAAGTTAATGGCGAATATCTTCATCACCTACGGTTCGATGATGATATAGTACTGTTTGCTTTAAGTGCGGAAGAACTACAAACCAGAATGGAAGGGCTGTGTAATGAGAGTTCCAAAAGACGCCTTAAAATGAATTTAAATAAAACAAAAGTAATGCATAACCAACATGCTGCAAAGAAGAAAATAAATATTAACGCAGAAATAATAGTTATAGTTGATGAGTATGTTTACGTAGGTCAGCTCAAAACATGGAATCCAAGTTGACTGATGAAATCAATAGAAGATGTAAAATGGCGTGAAGATGGATAAAATGAACTAATCGGTACAATAGAGAAGTTGAACATAATAGAGAGGTTTGATGGAACGTAGAAAATCTATGGAATAGAGAAAATCAATACAATGGAGAAGCTCGATGCAATGGAGACAGTCGAGGGAATGGAAAAGATCGATAGAATGGAGAAGATGGGTGGAATAGAGAACATAGATCGAAAGGAGAAGAACGATTGAATGGAGAAGATCGATGGAATGGAGAAGATCGATAGAATGCAGAAGATCGATGGAATGGAGAAGATCCTTGGAATGGAGACGATGGCATAGAGAAGATCGATGGAGTGGAGAGGATCTATAGAAAGAAGAAGATGAATATTAAAACTTGTGGCAAATAACGAAATATGTTTCTATTTTCGATACTCATAATTTCGATAATAATGTTTCTTATCGAATTTTTAGTTACTGCATGAACTATTGTGTTGATTATTTGAGTGCATGATTATTGAATGTAATAGCTAGCTCATGTGAATTTTCAATATGGACACTGTATTTTCGATTCATGTTGCGTTATTTGTGATAGCACTTCAAGAAGTTGATCAAACATAACCTAACTAAATGTTAAGTATGTGTTCATACATTATGTAACACAAAGTAAGCTGACTGAAGTGCATATAATCCGGCATCAGTAGTTTGTACTACAAAACCAAATACTTACAATAATAATGCTACTTATGGAACTTCTAGTTATTGAGTGAACTATTGTGTACAATATGTGAGTGCAAGATTATTGAAACTAACACTTTTCTTCGCACGTATTTTCAATATGAATTCTGTATTTTGGATGCAAGTTGTATGATTGGTGATAGACTTCAACAACCGAATGAAACCTAATCTAACCAAATGATAACTATATGTTGATATATTATCTAACACAAACTAATCTGATTTAATTAGATATAATTCAGCGTACAGTATTTTGTAGTACGAAAGGAAATGCTTCCAATAATAATGCAATTTATGGAACTTTTATTTAGTGCGTGAACTATTATGTAGAATATCTCAGTGCATGATGGTTCAAAGTAAAATTTTGCTTCGGAGTTATCTTCAATATGAAAACTGTATATTGGATGCATGTTGTACTAACGAAACCTAATCTAAACAAATGTTAACTATATGTGGATGTATTATCTAACAGGAAGTAAGGTGATTGCAGGAAATGCAATAGACCGATGGGATGGTGAAGATGGATGGAATGTAGAAGAATAATCGAAAGCAGATGATCGATGAAATGGAGAAGATGGATGGAATGTAGATGATCGATGTAATGGAGAAGATGGATGGAATCGAGATGACCGATGGAATGGAGAAAATGGATAGTATGGAGAAAATGGATGAAAATGACAACATCGATCGAATGGAGAAGTTCGAAGGAATGGAAAAGATCGATACAATGGAGAAAATAGATGGAATGCAGAGGATGGATGCAATTGAGAAGATTAGTAGATGGAGAAGATCGATTGAATCGAGATCAATAGAACGGAGAGGATCGATGAAATAGAGAAGATCGGTCGAGTGGAGAAGATCGATGGAATGAAATGTCGATAGAACGGTGAACATCTATGCAGTAGAAAAGATGGTTGTAATGGATAAGATGGATCGAATGCAGAAGGTCGATAGAATGGGGAAGATGAAACGAATGAAGAACATCGATCGAATGGAGAAGATCGATGGAATGTAGAAGATAAATGGCATGGAGAAAATCGATGGAATGGAGAAGATGGGTGGAATGGAGAAGATGGGTGGAATGGAGAAGATTGATCAATGGAGAAGGTTGATGGGATAAAGAAAATTGATGGAATATAGAAGATGGATGGAATGGAGAGATCGATCGAAACGAGGATATCGATCGAAAGGCGGGGATCGATCGAATGGAGAAGATAGATGGAAAGCAGAAGATCGATGCAATTGAGAAGACGGTTGGAATGGAGAAGATCGATGGAATCGAGATCAATAAAATGGAGAGGATCGATGGAATAGAGTAGATCGATATAATGAAGAATATCGATAAAATGGAGAAGACAGTTGCAATGGATAAAATTCATGGAATGCAGAAAATCAAAATAATTGAGAAGATGATTTGATTGGGAAAGATCGATGGAATGGAAAACATCGATGGAATGGAAAAGCCATAGGATGATAAAGATGGATGGAGTGGAGAAAGTTGATCGAATAGACAATATGGATGGAATGGAGAAGATAAAGGAATAGAGAAGCTCGATGGAATGTAGAAGATGGGTGGAATCACGATGATCGATGTAATGAATATGGATGGAATGTAAAAGATTGATGTAATGAAGAACATGGATGCAAGTTGTATTATTGGTGATAGCACTTGAAGAATCTAATAAAACCTAATCTTGCCAAATCTTAACTATATCTTCATGTATTATCTAAAATAAAGTAAGCATATTGTAGTACATATAATCCAGCATCAGCATTAAATAGTACAAAAGCAAATACTTTAAATACTAATGCTATTTATGGAACTTTTACTTAGTGCGTGAACTATTGTGTGCATGATTATTGAAACTATTAGTTTTCCTTCTACGCATTTTCAATATGAACTGCGTATTTTGATGCAAGTTTGTATGGTTAGTGATATCACTTCAAAGACCTAATAAAACATAATCTAACCAAATGTTAAATATAGGTTGAAGTATTATCTAACACAAACTAAGTTGATTGAACCAGATCTAATGCAGCACCACTATTTTGTAGTACAAAAGGAAATAATTCCAATACTAATACTACTGGTACTTATGCAACTTTTAGTTAGTGCATGAACTATTGTGTAGAATATCTGAGTGCATGGTTATTGAAATTAACACTTTGCTTCATACGTATTTTCAATATGAACTGTGTATATTGTATGAATGTTCTATGATTAGTGATAGCACTTGAAGGACCTAATGAAACCTAATCTAACCATATGTTAACTATATGTTGATGCATTATCTAAAAGAAACTAAACACAATGCTTGCTAACGAATATATATAAACAACACTAAATGAGTGTATAGGGTAAAGTGGGAACGCGAAGTCCGCAGGGCTGATAGTTTCCGAGCGCATGTGCGAACAAAGCGCCGAAGGCGATGGAAGGCGAAGCCCGTAGGGCTGAGAGTTTGCACGCAAATGAGTGTGCGAGGCGCCGAAGGCGCGAAACCCGCAGGACTGAGAGTTTGGACGCGCATGAGCGAGCGAGGCGCCCAAGGCGCAGAGGGCGCGAAGCCCGCAGGGCCGAGAGTTTGCGAGCGCATGTGCGAACAATGAGCCGTAGTCGTTCGGGACGAGAAGCCCGCAGGTCTGAGAACTTGGACGCGCAAGAGTGAGCAAGGCGCCAGGGTAGACGCTAAATAAGTGTGTAGGGCAACGTGGGTTACCCTACTCCATATTTAGGGACACGAATTGTCCCATGCAAGGTAAGCACACGTCTCGGCAAACAATAGATATATTGTGTTGCAGAAATCTTTAAATAATTTAGTAGGTAAGGTGAGGTAACCTACCCCGTTTTTAGGGGCGCGAAGTGCCCCATGTAGAGTAAGCAGATTTCTTGCCAACCAAGAAGATATTGAAATACAACAAACGTTAAATTAGTTAGTAGGGTAAGGTGGGGTAACCTACCCCATGTATAGAAGCATGAAGTGCCCCATGTAGGGTAAGCACATATCTCGGCAACCAATAGATGAGTGTGTAGGGTAAAGTGGGGTAACCTACTCCATGTATAGGGGTCTAAAGTGCCCCATATAGGGTAAGCATATTTCTTGGCAACCAATAGACATATAGACATGCAACCAACATTAGTAGGACAAGGTGGGGTAACCTACTCCATGTTTAGGGGCACAAAGTTCCCCATATAGGGTAAGCATATATCTTGGCAACCAATAGAGATATTGACATGCAACCAACGTTAATACAGTTTGTAAGATAAGGTTATGTAACCTACGCCATGTTTAGGGGCACGAAGTGCCCCATAAAGGGTAAGCACATATCTTGGCAATCAGTAGAAATATTGACATGGAACGAACGTTATATTAGTCTGTAGGATAAGGTGCGGAACCTACTCAATATATAGAGGCAAAATGTACTCCAGGTAGGGTAAGCACATTTTTTTGGAACCAATATTAATTTTGAGACGGTATCAAGTGCAAATGACTAAATTTTGGTCTTTTGACCACCTTCGCCTCACTGGGGCCACACACTCATATTATTAATAAAAAAATCAAAATTCTGCCTTGCAAGGTAGAATATACTACATCTAGTTTAACCAATAACGTAATGTTCCTTACAATGCGCTTAGGCACGTATCATACACAACTTTCAAGCACAAATATTTTTGGCACCTTATGCAACTCGTTTAGTTTTTTCTGTCCTTTCCACAGGCACATATGGATCAATGACTCTTCTTACGATCTGGTTCTCTTGGGTTTTTGTTTGAAGGTACAATCAAATGAAGTACCATGTTATATATGCGTTCTTCAATGCACTTATATCTACGATGTAGAATATGACCATAGGCACATGATCCATGCACATATTTGATTTGATCCATGCACATATGCTCCATGCACATATGCTTCTCTCAAATACCTATTTCACATATCAAACAATTCCCTGATTGACTCTAATTTATCAGGTGATCTTTTTCTGCGTCTTTTGGTTGCATTGTCAAAGCTCATCACTCTCAAAATTTCTTTCAATCTATTACGGCTTATTATTTTGGAAAATATCGGAGGCCCATCAGAGCGGCTCCATAACTAATAGATTTTTTCTTGGACTTATGCACACCAATGAGTATCAATATACCTATAAACTTCTTCAGTTCCGTTTCATCCATTTCGTTCCACCGATTTCAAAAAATTGCCCGGCCTTCTGTGTTTGTCCATTTACATATCAATTTCAGCAAAGAAGCCCGGAAAACAATAGGAAGGCAAATGATCTATAGTCACATTCTCTAATTGCAAAGCGTGAGGGTCCCACCTTTTCACAAACGTTTCTACGTGGAGTTCTACCTTGAACCGCTGTATGTGGTTGGGGATACCAAATTTCACTTCTATTTGAAACATAAGATCTGTTATCATTATCTGAGGTGCTTGATCGATCCAATGTTTCCTGTTGACATTATAATTTACATCTGAACAACTATCATTGTCACTCCCTTCCAATACAACTTCATCCGATTCATTGTTGTCATATGAGGGTATATAATCAGTGTCTTCTTCAGAATCTACACTATCTTCCCGACGAAGCAACTGGTCAACTTTGTCACAGGTAAGAAACTTCTGTACTCTTCCAATCATCGTCAACATATAAACATTACGCAAAGCACTAGATACTTCCAAACACACCGCTACGTATTTTATATTGAATTTTTTTAGCTAGTCCCTTAAGGGGACTAGTATGCTTGAAAGTGGTACGCCCTTTATTTCGGGCAAGAGGAGTAGGATGAAAGGAATAGTTTTTGGAAGGTAAGGAGATCTTGGAGATTTAACAAAATTTTATTATCTTTTATTTTAACAATCATGACATTATAAGCTTTGCTTATAATCATTATTTTCGGTTATAAAATCAGTAATGGTAAGGTGAGGAAATGAGCACGAAGTGTACTACAAGGTCACAGACATTTAGGACGAACAGATGCATGATATTCTTCTCGCCCAGGGGCTACTCTGGGCTAGATGTTAAGACAGGTGTGGCCCTGTTAGTACATTAATGAAAACACTGTGCTGGAAATGGTGATGATTGATGTGGTGAATGATAAGTGCTGAGCGGTCAAAGTCGAATTCAAACTTCAGTTTCCAGTGGGTTGGTATGGATATGAACATATGGACCAGAATAGGTCGCGAGGAGGTTTGTATGGAGAACAGTACGGGCAGTGAAGTGAAGGTGCTTTAGTACATCTGGGCGTTGGAAGGGGTAGAGGTTTTGGAGTGCAACAGTAATGACAGTCAGGAACTGGGCAACTGTGATGGATTATGACATCGATGTAACGGGTGTAGTCGGAGGTCTGTTTTCGGGAAGACGGTTAGGTACAAGTCCAGGGTTGCAGGGTTTGGTTCTGGGCGGTCTTTACATTTGTAACTGAAAGTAGGGTGCTTTTCTCCACAATTGTTACAATTGGGAGGTTGTTGAAGATTACTACAGTCCTTGGTGTTATGTGATCCAGTACAGTACGCACAGGTTGGGTTGTTAGGACAGGCAGAAGTATGATGTGAATTGTAGATCTGGCAACGTTCACAACGGGCATGTAAGGGTGGCGAAGAGTGAGATGGTTCAACTCTGTAACGTATTTTGTAGATGTATGCGCCTGTGGTAAGTAAGTCGTTGATTGTCTCCTGAAGATCTGGGAGTACTTGAATCATGTAACTTCCAGTGCCTGTCTTGGTTTGATACGTAAACATTTAGTGAGTATGTGACCCTCAGCTTGTAGTTCTTTTGTTGAAAATAAGAGCAAAGACACTTGTTGACTTTTATCCAACACCAACTTTATTATAAAAGTTCCATTAAATACGCGACATACAAAATACTTTATAGTTAATAAAACAAAGGTCCAGAACTTGGGATTGTAATGACTTATATGTGGTTCATCTCTTTGTGTAGCGACTATGTTCGATAAGGTCTCTTTTGGAGTGAATAGAGTCGTAGAGATATGATTCTAACTCAAGACCAAGTTAGACAGGATGGATCGAATGAAGAACTTCGATCGAATGGAGAAGATCGATGGGATGGAGAAGATAGATGGCATAGAGAAAATCGATGAAATGGAGAGATCGATCGAAACGAGGATATCGATCGAAAGGCGGGGATCGATTGAATGAAGAAGATCGATGGAATAGAGAAGACGGATGGAAAGCAGAATATCGATGCAATTGAGAAGACGGTTGGAATGGAGAAGATCGATGGAATCGAGATCAATAAAATGGAGAGGATCGATGGAATAGAGTAGATCGATATAATGAAGAATATCGATAAAATGGAGAAGACAGTTGCAATGGATAAAATTCATGGAATGCAGAAAATCAAAAGAATTGAGAAGATGAATTGATTGGAAAAGATCGATGGAATGGAAAACATTGATGGAATGGAAAAGATCCATAGGATGGGAAGATGGATGGAATGGAGAAAGTTGATCGAATGGACAATATGGATGGAATGGAGAAGATAAAGGAATAGAGAAGATCGATGGAATGTAGATGATGGATGGAATCACAATTATCGATGTAATTAATGTGGATGGAATGTAAAAGATTGATGTAATGGAGACCATGGATGCAAGTTGTATTATTGGTGATAGCACTTGAAGAATCTAATAAAATTTAATCTTGCCAAATCTTAACTATATCTTCATGTATTATCTAAGAGAAAGTAAGCATATTGTAGTACATATAATCCAGCATCAGCATTAAATAGTACAAAAGCAAGTACTTCAAATACTAATGCTATTTATGGAACTTTTACTTAGTGCGTGAACTATTGTGTGCATGATTATTGAAACTAACAGTTTGCTTTCTACACATTTTCAATATGAACTGCGTATTTTGATGCAAGTTTGTATGATTAGTGATATCACTTCAAAGACCTAATAAAACATAATCTAACCAAATGTTAAACATAGGTTGAAGTATTATCTAACACAAATTAAGTTGATTGAACCAGATATAATTCAGCATCGGTATTTTGTACTACAAAAGGAAATCCTTCCCTTACTTACGCTATTTATGGAACTTTTAGTTAGTGCATGAACTATTGTGTACAATATCTGAGTCCATGATGATTGAAAGTAACAGTTTGCTTCCTACGTATGTTGAATATCAACTATGTATTTTCGATAAATGATGCATCATTGGTGATAGCACTTGAAGGACTTAATGAAGCTTAATCTAATGAAATATTAATATTATGTTGATGTATTATCTAAGGGAAAGTAAGCTGATTGAACCAGATCTAATCGAGGGTTTGGACTTCGTATTACAATATATTGTGACTTTATAAACAAAATATATTAGCGTCACTTCGTAGTTTAATCTAAAAATCTGGCGGACAAATCTAACCTAACGCCAAGTGAACTAATTTCACATAACAGTAGTTACAAGTCATCTGTGTTTGATTAACTGGCGAGTTACGGTCGCTATATAAAACCCGTGATATAATATTTTTATACTGTTCATTAAAACTGTGTTTATTGTAAATGAAACACACCAGAAGTGAAAAGTGGCCAGGATTGTGAATGCCACTTTTACGCAAAATATTTTAATTTTATTGCGTTTACAGTATAAGCCAACCCCACCTTCACGCGACCTGTCAAGAAATATATTCATAGTTGGATATATTCAAACAAACGGGGTAATGGCGATATACTTCACATAAATATTTAAAAAGTTAAACAAAAAAGTTGAGACAATTTTGAAAAGTAATTTAAATTTTCAAAATGTTTCAACTGTTGATGAAATTAGACCGCATGCATACTTCTTACATTAGGTTCCGATAAAAGTTTCAGATTGTTCCAAATTTATAATTTAGTAGTAGTTTTACATGTACGTGTATTTTTATTATTTGTTCTTTGGAATCAGTTTTTGGGATATAATTGACTAAATATTAGACATGTCAAAGGACACCCCGATTCATCATAACATACTAATAAAACTAGTTATGCTCTCCAAACCAGAAAACATATTAATCTATTTTCCGTTTGTGCATTCTTTGGAGTGAATTTTTACGAAATAATTCAAAGTTAAACATGTCAAACGACACATGCACACAAAGTAATAATAATAACTAGTAATTCTGCCTCTCAAGGCAGAATGTACATAATCTAGTTGATTATTATTTTATACCAATATCAGAGTAAGCGAGTGACGCAGCCACGAACCCTTTGTGACCAAACTGTCGCGCGCAGTGCGTAGCGCTTTTAAACTAAAGGTCCTTGGTTCTTTTCGGAGGTTTTGACATGGGTTTTGTGTCCATGGCAACATGGGTGTCGGCGGGAGAATTTCAAAATAGCGGCAAGGAGAAAAAACTGAAAACAGACGAAACACGATTTTATGTGCGCGACATGTACTAGAACGTCAAGTCGGCTAGGTCATCTAACCTATGGGAGTTGTTTACAGTTGTGACTAGGGTGCGATAGGCTATAGAGTGCCGACCATATTTTACTTTTCCCGTTATTAAAGGTCAAAATCGGGAGCTTGATGTTTTCGGATATTTTTTTATAAAATTTTCATCTTGTGAGTGCACGTGTCCTTAGCACTTCCCATGTTAAATGTATTTTGCTTAATTCTGGATGTTTTCTTGTGCGATAAAGTATTCCATTCTTCAAGCGATGGTATTTTAGAGCACACATTGTTGTTGTATCTTGTGGTATTTGTCCCTTTAAGGCCGCAATGATGTTTGTGTAAGGTGGGTCCTTTCTTTGTTCCCGCCTTAATTTTATAGGTGAAAATTTATTTTGTTACTAGACTAAAATTACTTTTGTCTTCTAGTGCGTTAGAGCGGAACACAAGCTGGTCTTCCCATGTTTTCACATCATCTGTTACTTCCTGTCTATTACCAGCATGTCCTCCTATGCTTTCTTGATTTTCTTTTTCTTCTTTTTGTCGCTTGATGCCTTCTGGATTTTCCAATCTCGAGAAAATATCGGCGGGAATTTCTGATCCTCTTTTGTGCTTTACATCAAAGCGAAAATCTGATAGGAAGATCTTGTATCGTATTGCAAACTTTCCTATCGTATCGTTCTGAATATGTATGGTAGACAAGCTTTTGTTGTCTGTGTAAAGCGTGAAATTATGATTAAAGAGGTAGTAAGTAAATTTGCGAATAACAAATTATTCCAGTCAATTCCTTATTCCACGTGCTATATTTAGCTTCGGTCTTTTTTAATCTTCGTGAGAAGTATGACACTATCTTTTCTTCATTTGTTTCAGGGTAATAACATGTTAACAACTCTCCTCATTGATATGTATAGGCGTCAGTATAGACCCTTATCTGTCATTTGGGTCGAAGTGATAGAATGAGGCAGCATTTATTATATCTAATTTTATTTGTTCAAATAGTGTATCCAATGATTGACCCCATTTGAACTTTGAATCTTTCGTCAGTAGTCTCTGCTATGGTTCAACAAGTCCATGAAATGGTTTACATGCGAACGCATGAATGAACACAGGCCAATAAAGCCTTTAAGCCGTCTTTTTGTTCGTGGCTCTGGAAATTTTGAATCTTTTCAGCAATCTTTGGTGAGATTGATATTTTAGCTGCGCTTACTTTAAAACCTAGGACAACGAGAGAAGAATAGAAAAGATGTAATTTTCGAGGTGCTGCGCGGAAATCGTGCTTTCTAAAGCGGTGAACGAGAAGACGTAAATCCTCTAGTTGTTAATGTTAACTAAATGATCCTATGACTATGTCATGTGCAAACCTTGTTATTCCGTTTGGTGGAACATGTAGTACTTTCTTAGTTACAATAGTGAATGCAGCTGCTGACGTTGAATGACCCATAACGCTTCTTGGAATTTATAGCTCTTCTTTGTAGGGTTTATCTCGAACTTAGTGTATTTTTGTACTTTTTATGCAACAATATCTGGTAGTAACTTTGGCTTATGTCTATTGTTGATATCAGGTTCTTCTGTTTCAGGCTGGCTAAAACCTCTTCCGCCAAGGGGAACGGTTTAGCCAAATATTTTGTGTATTTATTAAGACAAACTAAATGTAAAACCAACCCAAAACTTGCGAATTTGGTTTGCAATTTATAACAAGAAGAGAATAAAATGAACTAGAAGATATTTCTCGTATGATGCCTGCTTGTTCTAATTGACTAAGCTGGAGATCAATTTGCTTGCGAATACCAATCGGAATCGGCAGTGAACGAGCGTGGAAAGCCGCTGCCTTGTCGACGTGTATCTTATGTATATACTCTTTAAAGTAGCTGACATCTGATAAATTGTAGGAGAAAACGTCCCGTACAATAGCCTTGCTATTTGATTTCTGATGCTAACTGAAAGTTCCGGATTGGTAATAAACAAAGAAAAATTATAGTTTTTCAGTGTATTTCAATCTTGCTTCTATTTCTTGCTTAGAACGGTACTGATGGATGTTGTCCGTTTCCATTTTCTGTTTTTCAATGTGAAGTGAAATTTCTTCTACCGTTTCCTCAACGTATGCTATTGGGGAATTTTTCTCAACGTGATTTTATTTGCTTTTGGATCTATTACCGAATTGGTTGGGTTATCAACAGGCATTTTCATAATTAACGCTTGGAGATTGTATTTATTTGTCTGATAAATACTGAAGTAGCGTAACGTATTGTTGTTTTGGCCATATCGAAATTGAACTCGCAGCAACTAAAATTCTAGGAATTGTTCTATATCCTATCTGTATATTTATTAAAGATCGGTTGTCACTTGTTTCCAAGTCTTTATACACTCCTTGTGGATTTTCTTTGTTAGTAGTAATATTCAAAAAGTTGGACCAATTTGTTTGTACAGTTGTACTAGTATTTCTCGCCCGTTCGCCTATAAACGGGAAGGGCGACTCTATTCGTGTCCCTGATTGTTTTCATTTTTGTTTTTGCTATGCCAACAAATATTAAAACTGTGTCCAGGCTTAAAACATACGGAACAGACAGTAATCGTCCAACTTGCATTGTTTTGATTAACATTTTTGTTCTTATTTTTGCTTTTATTGTTTGACTGTTGATTATTATTTTTGCCTTTGTTATTATAATAATTTTTGCTCCTTTTTTGTAAGGCGGTTATACGAAGGATTCTTCGCTATTGTTAGAGATAACTCTGCTAATTTGTTTGTGATATTCTCCAAGTTAGACTGAGGATGAACATTTTGACCAGGTTGTATCTGATTAGGTTTTAATTGCTCAATTTGCGGGAAAGTTGACAATTAGTTCGAAACTTAGTGCTAACCGTGTTCCTCCATGATTAACCTTTGTTGGTAACAAGGCATTGAAATTGGTTGTGATTTCTCGCGGCCCGCAATGCCGGACAAACTACGTTCAAAGTAAAACGTTTTCTTTAAGCTGCTTGAACTGCTTTGAAATAAACGAGTGTAATCTACATGCACAAGAATACACTATGTCGTTGTGAAAATTTCTCTCAGAAAAAAAACTTAGTCCAATTTTAATGAAAGTGCGCAAATATTTTTTATCGCGTGGAAAGTGCATAAACTTTATACAAAATGTGGTGTGATTTCTAATACTGAAGTGACATTTGGAATGTCGTGTTGTTCCAGTAATTGAAACTTCACTGTTGAACTTGTTAAACTATGACGAGTCGATGTCAGTTCCATTGTGTATGGAAACGGGACTGCTGTGACTCTTCCACCGCAGCAAGGCTTCGCGCCCAAGGGGTGAAGTAACTTTCTGTTCCTCGTAAACGATCAGCTGTTCACTCAGTGAAATGCAACTTTTCATTCTCACAGTTTGAACTGAAGGTGCTGTGTGATTAACATTCAAGAAACATTTTTATTTCTAGATCACTGATTTTAAACTTTTACTTTTCTTTTACTACGTTCACCAAGTTTATTATTTTTATTTTTCAAAACTTTATTTTTTTTCTGCTCCAGGAGTGGAAGGAGCTGAACTTGAGTGTCGATACTTAAACGGAAAAATTGCCGAAATATTCATCGATACCACTCTATCTCAATTTTTCTTAAAGGAAAGTGATCAACCGTCAATGTGAGAAGTGTTAAGCGATTATTTTACTCACGAATAATTTTCCCTATCGTTTTTCAAGGGAAAGGAAATATGTGGCAAGGTGAAGTAGGCGAGGTTTGCCTTTAACTTTTTTTGGTTCCTGTTTACTTCTTGTGAAGAGAATTTCACCATCAACAAAGAACATCCACCGAGGTAGAATTCTTCCAGGATCTCTTCATCTCATCTCACATCATCGTCCCCCCTCCTAGATCCAAGCGTGGTCGAAGAAAGAAGCTTGTGGTAATTTTGTGTGGACACGTAAGTACTGATACGTAGTATATAGGTAGCTACCATGGGTGTTTCTTTTTTTCTATATGCAAGCGCTTGTGGTAAATAAATAAGATAATGAACAAAAAGAGCACGATGATAATAAGCAACAAAGAAACTGCTAAGCGAAACAATCGAAAATTGTAATGCATGTGTAATCTTGAAATATTTCTTTCCTTGTTTGCTATTTTCAGCCATTAATAATGTTCTTCATACTTTATTTAAATTGTTTGATATATAACTAAATTTATCAACCTGCGTACTGTTTGGTTTTCCATAACGTTTCTACGACTTAGGTATTGTATGTCGTATAATTTTCATACGTTCAGGTAAAAGGATTCAAATTTCCGCATATTTCACATTATTTTCCTCCTAGTAGGCTATGATGCGTATTACAATTAGTGGTACTGCTGCACATTTTTTATAAAATTGAACGAAACCAAAGACTCGATAAATCCGAATATATGTATGTGGAATTACTTTGCTTAACAAATAGAAAGTCGTGTAAAGCAGTTTAGGTAAGGTAAGAGCCACCTGCCCTTGTAGTTTGTACCTTCGAGTCGTGACAATTTAAAGTGGTCGCATTTTGTGTGCTTGTTAAGATTAATATCGCACCTAGTAACAATTTTAACGACCACACGGTCACAGTAAGTCATAGGAACGGAGCATCAATAGAGCTTTTAAACTGAAAAAAGACAGGGTCATATATTTTCAACTTACTCGATTAGACTTTTCTCCGAATTTATAGAAATAACAGAAGTTTTGATAAGAGAATAATAAAGTACTTGTCAACCAAGCAACCGACTCCAGCTCTAGTATTCATATGACTAAAATGAGCAATAACAAGATTTATAATATAGTCAGGAATGAATATCTTAGCTGCAAGATAATATCGCGACTACTATACTTAAAAATAGGAATGAGAGAAGAATTTGGTGCTTTTTGTAGTCCGAGTACCTAACACAAGGTAGTAATGACAGATTATTTAAAATGGAGGAAATGGAATAAAATAAAAACATTAATACTTTATTTAGCCGATATAACTTTTCTCCTATATCTAGAAACAAACATTAATTATGGAATAATTTATAGACTAAGAAAGGAAATATTCAGAAATAGAAAACTAAGTCTAAGCTGGTTTCCCGCAAATAACTTTTTAAAAATACCAAAGTTGGAAAATGTATTTGTGTTTTTGGAAGTATCATCCTTGTTGCTAGAGCTTCTCACCTAGCAAGTAGCAATATGAACTAGAAGAAAGAAAATAATAAATACTTAACATAGTAGAAAATACGCTTTAGAGTCCTAGAAATACGAATAGTTATAAAATCGAATTATAAAATACTTTTTGACATGACAATCGTCTACTGAACTACCAAAATATGTAGGTAGCGAAACGAACAGGAAAATTTGCAATTAAAAGAAGTGATCAGAATTGAACAATTTATCGCTTCTCGGTTAATGTTACTTCACTGACAGAACGATCTAAGTCCCTCTTCAGTATTTTGTAGAGCTTAAGGAAATAAGTAACTTTTCCTCTGTTGTCAATTTCCAAAAGACACTTTTTTAAAATTTAAATGTTGCTCGCCCATTTAGTGGATGGCAAAGAGATATAATCTCCGAAGATGGAGCTCTGCATTAGGTGTTTTCTTGAGTATTGTACATTACAGAAAAGTAAATATTCGCGGAATGAACAAATATTATCTTCGCAATAATCTAACCACCACGCAGCGGAAATTAGCAGAAATATTCTCCATCTTAAATTCTTGTATAGATTAACCCAAGGAAAATTCAGATCCGCTTCTTCGTTGAACGACCTTCATTTTGCCATTCTTCCTAGATTGTTAAAAAGCAATAACGTATTTTATATACATCGACCCAGGCTTTCTGTTGTCCACCGCTCGATGTTACATAGGGCACTCCAATTATACAACGACCTACCGATAAAGCCTGAATTATTTAAACGGAAAATTCATTTATTTCAACATTAAGAAAAAGATTTGTTTCTTTTTGTTAATATTATTTTTGTTTAAATATTATTTTTCCCCTGATATTGACAAACATTTTCGTGTGAAACAGTTTACCAGCTGTAACTTCCATTAACAGTCAGAAACCTAACACAAATTTGCAATGAAAGACTATTTAAAATAGATATAAATGGAGCAATAGAAAAATAATAATAGTTAATTTAACCATAGGATTTTTCACCTATTTCTGGAAACACACGTTATTTATAATATTATTTAAAGATGCGAAATAGGATATATTGTGAAATGGAAAACTTAGCCTCCTATCGTTTCACGCAGGTAAGGATAAAAAATACTCATGATTACAAGTTCATGGACCTGTTTGAAAGGAACATCCTTCTATCTACAACTTCTCAATACAGAAGGTAGCAACAAGTGACCATATAAGCTGGAAGAAAAAAATATTTAATACTTGACTTAGGCGGTAAAATCTTTGGTTTATCTCTAGAAATAGGAAATACTTATAACAATTGAATTACAAACTACTTCTTGAGATAGCGACCGTCTACTGAGCTACTCATTTATGTGGGTAGCAATATGAAACGAAAAATTCGGAAGTACAAAAGTGGCCAGACTTGAAAAATTTAACGGTTTCCTGATCATATTACTTTTGTCACGAAACAATCTATGTGCTGTTAAGAATTTTATAGAGGCTTAAGTAATTACATAATCTTTCCTCTCTATCACTTTCCACGAAACATTCTTTTTTTTAAAAAAAAATAAAAAATCACAATGGCTCGCTAGTTTGGTCGATCGCTTTTTTTAATACAAATATTGGTAGCCCGTTTTGTAAATGGATAGGTGATTTCACCTCCGAAGATGGAGCTCTGCATTAGGTGTTTTCTTGAGTATTGTTCATTGCTGAAAAGTAAATACTCGCGGAATGAACAAATATTATCTTCGCAATAATCTAACCACCACGCACTGGAAATTCGCACAAATAATCTCCATATTAAATTCTTGGAAAGATTAACTAAAGGAAAATTCAAATCGGCTTCTTGATTGAACGACTTTCGTTTTGGCAGTCTTCCTAGATTCTTTCAAACCAATAGCGGATTTTATCTAGATCGTCCCAGGCTTTCTGTTGTCCACCGCTCGATGTTACATAGGGTTGTCCAATTTTACAATGCACTACCGATAAAACCTGAATTATTTAGAACGGAAACATCATTTATTTCAACGTAGGCGAATCTTCTCTGTTCCCCCTAACTGGTATATAAACACTAGATTTGTGTCTTTTTGTTAATATTATTGTTGCTGTAAATATTATTCTCCGCCTTATTTTCATAAAAATTTTGATGTGAAATGGTAAACCAGCTGTTCCTTCCATTAACAGTCAGAGTCCCTAACACAAAGCCGTAATAGAAGAGTATTTAAAATAGAGTTAAATAGAACAAAAGAGAAATAATAATACTTAATTTAACCATATGATATTTCACCTATTTCTGAAAACACACGTTATTTATATTATTTAAAAGAGTAAAATAGGATATACTGTGAAGTGGAAAACTTAGGCTAGTATCGTTTTACGCATGTAAGGATAAAAAGTACCCATGATTGCAAGTTCATGTACGTGTTTGAAAGGAACATCCTTCTAGCTACAACTTCTCAATACAGAAGGTAGCAACAAGTGACCATATAAGCTGGAAGAAAAAAAATAATTAATACTTAACTTAGGCGGTAAAATATTTGGTTTATCTCTAGAAATAGGAAATACTTATAACATTGAATTATAAACTTCTTCTTGAGAGAGCGTTCGTCTACTAGGCTACTCAATTATGTGGGTAGCAAAATGAAACTGAAAATTCGGAATTACAAAACTTGTCAGGATTGAAGAATTTAACGGTTTTCTGATCATATTACTTTTGTCAAGAAACAATCTATGTCCTGTTAAATATTTTATAAAGGCTTAAGTAATTACGTAACCCTTCCTCTCTTTTCAATTTCCACGAAACTTTGTCTTTCAAAAAATAAAAAATAAATATTGCTCGCTAATTTAGTCG